>JAQIYA010000589.1:0-18723 GCA_034699355.1 Microtritia minima
CAAAAGCGTTATTAATAGTTGCGAAAAAATTCATTAATAATAAGATCAATAGGCGCTCTGTTCTGCTCTGTTCTCATTGTTATATTTATGTGATTTTCATATTGAGCGCTAAAAATGATTAATGACGCGCATAGATATTTGATAATAAAATGCTTGTTTTTCATTTTCGGAGGGCTTTTTCGGGGGCTGTCGAGTGACGGAATTAGCTTTTAGGCTGTAAACACATATTTATATGGGCTAACATGGCTTTGGTAGACGTGATTCTCGCGATACACACCAGAGATATTCTTTTGTGAGTGAAAAAGATAGATGGATGGATGGCAGACAGGAAAGGATATGGAGAGAGATAGAGAGAAATAATAATTATGCCGAACTTGTTTTGCCTATGAAAAGAGCATTTTTATTGTTAGTATTTGACCAAACTTTAACTCTAACCCAACCATTTTTATTAATAAAGGAATCCGCTAATGAAACGTATAGCTAATCGCAGTGAAAGAGACTGCAAACAGGATCTAAATTTTTTTCGGGGAGTTTTCTTTTTTTTCTCTCTCTCTCTCTCTCGAGAGGAGAGGGAAAGAAATAAAGCAAAATTAAATGCGTTTTCGTGAAGTTGAAAAAAAAACGTTCGCCAGACTCGAAATAATAAATAATTAAATTCACGATTAATTTGAAAGAGTGATTACAAGACGATTATCGTTTTTTGGTTATTTGGTTGACAATTCGCACGCACTCACAGCTCTGAAAGAGGCTTTTTTGTGAGCGCCACTAATACTTCTATTTACTCTATTATTAATAACAAATTTTATCGCTAATTCTTGGTCGCTATTTGTATAGCGTTCTCAATAATTGTACGCTTTTGTGCATAATTTAATGGCAATCAAGAAGTGCGCACGTTTTGGGCGATAGAGAGAGAACAGAAGAATTTTTATTATCAGCGATAGATTTAATAAATTGAAAGAATGGGAGAGAGATATACATATGTATAGCGAGAGAGCGAATAGAGGCTAAAACAAGTCAAACAAAGTCATGCCATCAAAAAAAATAAAATATAAAATAAACTAAAAAGAAATCCAACGTATCATTCAAAATGAAAAATTTTGCCCAATTTTTAATGGCATCGAGTTTTTGAGTGACACGCAAACATTAGCAAACAATCTAAAGGCATGCCAAGCAATAAGTAGCTTCTTTCAACTTACGTCTTTGACATTATAAATTACATCCCTTGCACACAATCATTGGCATGTCAGGTACAAATATGCATCGCTCACCTGAGCGAGAGAGAGAGAGAGAGAGAGAGAGAGAGAGAGAGAGAGAGAGAGACGATTGGGATAGATTGAGATTACCTGCATATACAGGTACCGGCGTTTTTTAATCAGTACAACTCTCCATCCCCTTTACCATTCGCCCTAATATTATTGATTGGCATCTCCTATGAGCCAGAAGAGTGACATTGAATTCGTCTTACGTTAGAGATTTGCGAGAGAAGGAGAGAGAGAGGGAAGAGAGTGAGACAGGCTTATTGTATTTTTTTATATGTAGTGATTGAGCTGCAAACAAGTGTTCGCAGTCTATAATGTCACCGCGTGAGGTCAAAATCGTGTTTCGCGAACCGGACTAATGGTTCAATAGGAGCCCCGAAAACTGAAACCGAAATTTTCCAGTGATCCAGACTTAGTTTTTTATAAAAAGAAAAGATCGCGCACGCAGTTGGGGGTCAGTCTCTCTCTCTATTTTTTAAGAAAATACAATTCTCTCGGTTCCGGCCATTCGGCTCTCATTCACTATTTCTGTCCATGACTTTGTTTTTTTATTCGCTCACTCACTGAAGATCATAATTTTTATTTTGCCACTCAAGCCGACGAGCGAGAGATAGTGTGTGTGTGAGAGAGAATGAAATAAGATTTATGTTCGCTTAAAGATTACATAACGTTATCAATTTGTATATAAGAAAATCTATGGTCCGTAAACGGAAAATCGATTCTACTTTTTTTTTGTTGTTATATAGATATTGCTTATTACTGAGGTATAAAAAAAATACTGACTCCGAGAGCTTAACGTCTGTGCGAACACGACGTACACAAATACCGAAATACATTTCTTAGCCTCTATTATGCTAACTTAATTTATTGCTTAGCGGCTGGTTATTAACTTAATTAACTCCCGACATGTTTAGCGCGAGAGAGAGAGAGAGAATATTTTCGCATATTTTTTATAGGCGTTAAAACTAGTCTGACTCAAGGGATTGACAACTCGATAGACAGAATCGCTTTACGCCGACTGTTTGATCGTAAAACAAATTTGCTTTTATATCAAAAATGATACAAAAAAATCAACAAAAAAAAATTCAAAGACACTTCTCGAGCCGAAATGAGTCGAAGCTAATCGAAATTAATGTCTTACAAACAAACAAAGACAAACACATACCCTGTTTGCGCTCTCAAATTGATGAGCGCTCGAAATTTATTACGCTTTTAAAGTCGGCCGAGAAATATCGCCTCTCAGACAAGTGTTAAAAAATTGCGTTTCATAGTTATCATCTCATTTCGATATCATCAATAGGCGTGTATTTTATTACTAAAAAATTACTTCGTTAAAATATTTTCCTTCTGTTTACCTGAAAATAAATTACAAAAATATTCTTGTGTTCTCTCTCTCTCTCTCTCTCTCTCTCTCTCTCTCTCTCTCTCTCTCTCTCTCTCTCTCTCCTCTCCTCTCCTCTCCGTCTCGAAAATAAATTAATCTCCCAAAACAAAAATTTCATTTTGATCTTATTTCAGGAAAGCGCTTCTGATTTCTCCCAAAGCCATACCATATAAGCTAATCACGAATCTAACTCAGGATTTTTCTCTCTCTCTTTCTTTAGTTCACTGATGGATTTCCTGTACCCTCTGTCAACATTAATGGGTGATATATGTGAGTCTACGACTGGCTTTGAGTTATTTGTAGATCTGTTTCACTATTTTTTAAAAAAAAAGAAGAGAAAAATAGGAGAAATAAAATCTAACGTTTTTTTAGGTTTGTCTTTGCCATTTGAAATATACGTCCTTTATCTGAGCTGAGAATCAAAAGGCGACCACAACTTTGGCAAACGTGCGCACATCTCCACCTGCTTGTCCTGACATAACTGATGGCTCTGTGTTTGCCCCTCTCTCGGTGTCTGCCTTTTAAACGAAAACAAGTGATACATTTTAACTTTTAAATGATGTGTTTTTCTGCCAATTGTGTTATTGCATTGAAATTAAAATTTATCGATCGGATATGTCTCTATTGAGTTCACATTTTAATTAATTAATAATGTTATGACTTTAGTTTTACCAGACTTTGAGAGAGAGAGAGAGAGAGAGAGAGAGAGAGAGAGAGAGAGAGAGAGAGAGAGAGAGAGAGAGCTTTTGAAATAATGTTTCTGATTAATTATTTCTGTTTTGTCAGATAATCGATAGCCATATATTATAAAAGGTTAGCTATATTTTTAAAGCTTATAAGTGGAGATAAGAATTTTACATATTTGTAAACTTCTTTTATAGCATTATTTTCTTAAAACGACACACAAGTACTAGTGTTACGAATTCTTAAAGAATAAGAGCCTACAAAGTATTTAATGTGTAATTTATATATATATATAAAAAAAATAAAAATTAAATAATGATAAAGTCATAAATTTTTAAAGACCAAAAATAAGTATGCGTATAGAAATGATTTTTATCTTATTTTTTTGAGGAACTTTAATAAAAGTTAGAGTTGCCAAGTATTTAAGATGAATGTTGAAAAAAGCTGTTCATCAGTTAAAAAGGCTGACCACTCGCTAACCTTTACAAAAGGAGGAAAATAAATCATTTTCAATCACTACACATCATAATAAGAAAAACCCGCATTCACTCGCATTATAAGCAGCGATTCGGATCATAATTTATTTTGCATTTCAAAAAACAAATAAAAAAGAATATTTAAGGTGAAAAATATTTATGAATAGCCTCGACTTTTTCAAACGAGATTTAAAACCACAAAAACCGAAAGATGTTTTATGCCATTTTAAGTGCTCGTCTGCGCTGTATTTATATACAAATAAAAAGAAATATTTATATATTCCCCCCCTTAGTGTGGCATTTATAATTTTATTTCGTCTTTTTTTATCTTTTAGCGCTTTATTATTCGATTAAAAATATTTTAAAAAAACTTTTTGCTTCTCCTCTACAAAGGCAGGCAAACGACACAGACTTCTCTCTAAATCATTCGCAAAGCACAGCTAATTTATTTAAAGCCGCTATTTATGGGCCACAATCGTATCTCATTCTCCCTTTTTTTTATTATTATTTTTAATTTTATTTCTACGGACCACTCAAAACTGCTGAAAACATTATAATTTTATTGAATATTGTATTAAGAATACAGTAGTGTTTTAAAATTAAAAAGAAACCCCAATAATGATAATGTGGTCGTTTGGCGTATGAATTGTTCAAAACCCTACTCTCAATTATTCTCGTACCCCAAGTTCAACAAAGAGATTAAAATATTTCAAGTCTGTAAGTATATTATTGTTGTAAAGCTTTTTAAATAACTTTATCGACGCATAGAGAGCCGCATTCTCTTATACTCTCTCTACCAATTAATACATTTTATTTATTTTTATTATTACTGTTTTATTTATTTGAGCATTAAGGCGATTGTGTGCGCACTGGAATGAGATTTTGGTTTATGAAAAAAAATTCGTTCTTATGCTTCGGATTTGAATTGCATGATCAATACAATAGGAATTTTAAATTTTCTTCTTTATAGTGCGCCTAAAGTTTTAATCTTTCGCTGAAGAGAAAAGGTAAGCAAAAAAATAAATAAAAAAACGACTTAAATGTTTAAATCATAAAAGAATACAAATAACCAAATATAACAATACATTTAAATCTCCCAAAAATCAAAAGCAAAATGCACTTTAAAAAACTGACGATAAAACAATCGACGCTTATTTATTTAAAGTATTTTTTACTTCGCAGACTTCGCCCGAATGGTCGTCCCAGTCGTTGTCATTAATTGGTTGGGTCCTTATTGTTCTGTCGTCTTAACCAATAACTATCAAATTTTGTATACAATTTTTGTTGGTTGCCTCCCATAATTGTCGTATAATGGCATTCATTCATCAAAAATTATTGGCTAATTTGCGTTTTGCTTATCCGCTTCTCGACTGGGAATACCATTAAGACTCTATTGGCAAACAGATTTGCCAACTTTGCGGATAATGAGGCCGCAAATGATGTCCAAATGTCTGACGCAAAGCCTAAATGCTTTTCCAATGTTTAATCACAAGTTTAACCGCAAAGTCTCCTCTAAGTTGTATAATCAAAGCAAACGTCTCTCTCTCTCTCTCTCTCTCTCGTCGTTTCCGTTTTGGTTACTTCTCCGTGTGTTTTACTCATAATAGAGTCCGTGAAAATAGGTATTAAGTTTAATGTTTTGTTGTTTTGGCTTCGAAGCCATTTATTTGAAAGCCAAAGCTCGCGTTCGCTGGCAATAGTCTTTTGATAGTTTGTTTCCTATTTATTATTATCATTATTATACCTGTAATTCACTGCCCATGCAGTGAATGAATCAGAAATGAATAAACTTTTTGGTTCCCAAAAAAAATATACACCCGTCAGGGGTGTAACGCCAAGAATTTGTTTTTCAATTTCCAGTCTCAAAACTCATTATTAGGGATACAAATTGAGATTTTTCTTCGGGAACCTGAATGTATAAAAATGATTAAGCGTCCCGATGTAAACCGATAGGCAAATCCCCGAACCCTATTGTTGGCGAGTTATTTTGATGGTTTCGAGTTACACAAACTTTAATTTCTCAATTGTTTGTGGGCTGCAGTATGTGTGCGAGAGTTTGTGACGCACCACAATGACCATACTGTTGAAGAGAGCGAGAGAGAATGGGAGAGGTGTGGTGAGGCCTGCGGCTTATGTGAATAAGCCTTGGATCAGTTGTGCTGAATTGGCTGCCCTTATGCTCGCTCTTCCCAATCACTCCACTATCCAATTCCAGCATTTGGTATCCTATTGTCGCTCTCAATAGGCAAAGTTAGTTTATTGTCGTGTTGTGCGCCCCTAACTCTCGGCACAGCTATTTAGTTCATTCACTGGATGGGCCTGTTGTTGGGTTGTCGGGCACTGGGATGCGGTGTGAATGCGATTCTCTCCTACTCTCAACTCCACTCTCCGCCACTACAGCTCGTACTCGCAATTGTTCTCCCCTTTCACTTCAGCCCAAAATAAAGTGCAACAATAAAATCACATATTCCTGTGGCTAATAAATAATGCAATCAAAAATAGGGTTGAGTTGATTTTGCGGAGCGATAAAAGTTCGCGACTCTCGGCCAAAGTTTATACCACCATATTGTTGGCCTCGATTCGACTCGCCCTTCAGATGAGATGAGCATAACTATACCACTGACAACCACTGACGACAGGCCAACTTGTTCGCCAAAATTAAATGAAATGGAAAGTTGACGGCTTGTTTAAACGCCTGGCCCTCAGCCAGTCATCGCGTATTGCTCTCACTCTCGCTATCAATTTGCATACATTGTTAGCCCAGAAATTTCCAAATGACTCAAATAAGGGGTCTGTCTATCTTAATGACAGATTTTTGGCGAATTACGATTCGGGTCCACAGCTCTCACTCAGGCATTCACTAATCGACGTCTGACTAAACGCGCACACAATTCGTCAGAATAGATATGGATTTATATATTGAATGAAAAGCCTCCCAAATATCATGCGAAGGCTCATCGATAGCCCTATTTTTTGATGAGAAGTGATGTTTGCGCTTCATTTCCTCTCCGAATTTATTCACCACCGCTTTATATTCGCCACTCAAAAACGACGACTAGATTTGGAGAAAGAAAAATTTATTAATATGTAGTGACACGCGGAGCAGATGCGAGTCCGCTCGGCGTGTATTATAGCGAGATGTACACCGATATACTTGTGAATATAATGCCTATCGAGCAGCGAAAAATGTATAAATACATTTCGCCCCTTCATTATACATTCAATACTGAATGGACTAAGTTTAACACATAAGACGCCTTAATAATACACACACGGAATAAGTTTGAATTTGAAATTCTCCTAATACTCCGCTGTACTCCTCCCCGACTCAGACTTAACTCCCGAACAGATCAGAAGAAAAAAAAATAGTGATCAAGTCTCTGAGCGGCTATTGTCGTCCATCGGTTTCTCTCTATTCTTGCTTTCCTTTCTCTATTTGATCTCATTGTAAGGCAGTCGCGAGCTTGCGTTTCCTCCAACTTGTAGTATATATATTTTTCACAATTCATCGCGTTTACAACAACTCTCTCTCTCTCTCTCTCTCTCTCTCTCTCTCTCTCTCTCTCTGCAGTACGAGTGCCACTGTATTAGGCATATAATATCTGCGCTTCGTTTCTGTTGTGTGCAGAATTTTTCACTCGCGAAAAATCTTATTGTCGTTTGAACGGCGTTTCTTTCATACTTTCTTTTGAGGCGAAATTTCGCTCTGAATCGCCAAATCGACAAATATTAGCACATTTATGCACTTAATAATACACTCGAGAACTACGGTAAGTCGCGAACAAAACGGGTGTATATTTTACAAGAGGGGGAATGAAAATATTTAATAAATGAAAAAACCGAAACTATTGATTTTTTTGACAGCTCTATTTTGCAAAATGTTCACAAACGCTGAAATAAAATTCTAAACAGTTGTAAATGTAAAACTCGAGCGATATTTTATATATACGCCATTAGCGATAATGTTTGGAGCGCTTATATCAGTAAAGCAATAGCGAAAATAATTGGTGTCTGCGACTAATTGTCGCTATAGTTTGAGTCTTAAGGGCGAGTGAGAGAAGCAATTATGAGACATCAATTTTCGACGCAAAGACCGAAATTATGCAGTTTAGTGCGAACAGTGTATGAGATATATTGCGTTGCGCTGTATTTATAACAGCGCAGCTATAAATTGAGAAAGAATCACAAAATTGTTAAACGCTTTGCTAAAAAAATCAATAGTTTATAAATAAATAACTACTTAAAAAGCGTCGCGTAAGCGAAGCGAACGATTAATGCGGACAAATGCCGTTACATTTCGCTTATGGCGTGGCATTTATGGTTGAATTAAAATTGAATTAAATTTCTCAAATCGAGAGTGTGTTTGTGAGTGCGTTGTATGCAAACTTTGTGCATAACATAATTTTCAATAATTATTATGCGGACAGCATTTTATATATTTTATATATGCCTATGCATATAAAATCCCACACAATTTTTTTGAAGAAAATATTTAATAATATTTTTTTTATACACACATACTCTCTCTCTCTCTCCCTATCTATCGCTCTCTCACTCTCCTTTCGCTGGCATACATTTTTTATATAGCGCTCAATAATGATAAAGTCAAACATTCTCAGAGAAGTACATTAAAAATAAATGTCTTTCCATTCACTATCATTAACTTTTCAACTATCGATTTAAATGAAGAGAGAGAACGGAGAGAGCGAAGGGAAAGAGAATAAAGCAAATATAAAATAATGAAAGTATGTTTTCCTTTGACATTTTTTATATGTTGTAAAAAACATTAGCGCTATCATCGAATGGAACGGCTCTCTCTCTCTCTCTCTCTCTCTCTCTCTCTCTCTCTCTCTCTCTCTCTCTCTCTCTCTCTCTCTCGTCTCTCTTTCATAACAAATCCTCCTCCAGTTAGACCCTTCATTATCAAAAACTTTTCCCTAAATTGTTAGTTTTGTTGTTTTATAATTTCTTTATATATTATATAATGGTCTGTATGTGTAATTTATTTATAATTCGTATGATTATTCTCTACCCCTGCCGTATCAGTCGAGCAGAAGGAGAGAAACAACAAAATTACTCGAAACATAATGATAATAAAAGTTCAGGCCATACAAAGAAGTGAAAGTTCAAATGGAGACAAATAGAGTGAGAACTGGCGAAATGATATTTATTAATAATACGAGTGCAATGATTTAGCGAATATGTTTTACAAATTGATGATTTGGGCGAATAATAATCGCAAACACTGGGAGACGAGCTTTATTATGATTTACGATGAGCTCAAATCGCTGGCCATTGTTTTATTTATATCGTCATAACGACTAATGATAAATATTATTATTATCTATTGTTTTGTGTTGGCTCTCTCTTTCACTCACTCTCTCAACCTTTTATTCGTTATACGCGTTAAGTATTTTAATACAGGCAAAGGAATTACGGCTGGAATGCGATAGCTATCCACTTGTGTGATACCAGAAAACACGTCCAGATTACCAGTGCTTTCACTCACTTATATCACTCTATATCGCTCTCTCCATCACATTCTCATTTTTATAATATTAGAATTTAGAAATGGTTTGGTTGTGTAATATCAGAATGGATCAAAAAAAAAAATCATAAGAGGGAAAGCGAATGGCAGTCTGCATATCTGCGCGTATGTGGGCTCGAGTTATTTTTTGATAATCTCGATCTTGACAGACAAGTTATTCGCCAACAGCTATGGCATACTGCTATTAAAATAAGAGGAGACCATTTAAAAGACTAGAAGCTATATAAAGATAAAAGCAATACAATAGCGTAATGGCCATAATGGCAATAATAATAGCATTTTTTAATTCTCTCCCTCTATCCCTCTTGTCTTATTTCCTTCTTCTTGTAGTCTGTATTTTCACAATTCATCGACTTTATAATAACGGCTTTTCTCTTGCTCTTACTATGTTTTTGTTCTTTAGCTAAAATTGCCAGACGTCCAGACGTAGACTGAGATGACCAGTTTTCTTATGTTTTGTTAGTTAGTTCACTGCCTATCCCGGGGTTAAATCTTAATGAAAATATTCAGTTTTATAATTTAACAATTAGTTTAAACATTATTTATTTGCAAAATTTGGAATGAATTTAAATTTAATAATTATTATATAGTTTTATATTTAATTTCTAATTTAAAATAAAGCACTGTAATATTATTTTTAACATTTAAAATATATTATTTTTGATACCAATTATTTTTATACAATTATTTAGTCAATCATAATATATATTCACGTTTAAAATAATTTAGTTTAGAATAGTTGAAAATAAAGATAAAAGTCCAGTTTTCTTGAAATAACATCTGGCAGTACTAACTATAGTTCACTGTATTAAGCGTATAATATTTTCTATTATATGTTGTGAGGAGAAAAATTTTTATATCTAGAAATACAATTGTCGACTGAACGGCATCATTCTTTTCGGAAAGCCATTTATATTGTCTGAATCGCCAATCGAGAAGTATTAGCACAACTATGAACTTAATAATAGAGATCCTGTGTGTACGAACACGCCGTTACGGCAGGCCATACAAGAGCGAGAGAGAACTTCTCCTTTCTTTTCTTAGTTCTGGTTCGCTATTCTGTTCGCATTTTTAAAGGACCCGATCGGCGAATTAATTCGCATTCGGAGCGATGGACATGAAAGCGTGTTTAAAAAGGCGTTAAGAATGTCGTTATTCAACGTCAATCATTCGGGCTCTAAATTTCGGGACCCGAAAGCTGTTTCGATAGTGGGAGAAGAGAGAGAGAGAGACTCTGCTATTGCTCTTGCCTTTAATTTTGGCTCTGCAGTCAAAAAGCTGAGCGCTGTTTACGCCGCGTTTGACATCATTGGGTCTCTCAATTATTATGATATTCCCGCTGTTATTCATCCCAAGTTATTATACTCCTAGAGTTGTCTCATTCAGTCTCCACAATGGGCGAGCTCTCTCTGTCTCTCTCTCACCCGCTTTTTTTGGGTGTTTAATGCATAAATAATAATGACTTCGCCGACACCTACAGAGATATCCGTTTCTCCGCGAGTCAACAATTTTTAATGTTTTATTTTGATTGTCTCGCTCTGAATGTTTCGCATCGCAATCTGTTTGCATTTTATTACTCGACTGATTACCCGCACCACAACTGCCACCGCCGACGCATCGGCCAAAAAAAATATGATATAATAATTGTCGTCTCCAGAAATAACTCCTACAAAATATCCCACAATTGTCAGAGTAAACGATTTAAATGTTAGTTATCGAGAGATAACGTCTCGATTGTGTGCCACTTTGTCTCTCTTCTCATACTCGCTCACTCACTCTATCTGCCACTCACTCATTCAGGCATTCAATTTTTTTCTATGTCAGGAATGGAAATGCGTTTTTAATAGCGTGATAAAAATACTTTACATTATCAAAATTATGTAATATCGGAGTCGCAAAAGTTGAAACGGACACTCAAACTGGCGTTATGTGGAGATGGCTTTTGAGTGTTTCCTTGTGTTTATAGCGATTGGGCGTATGTGGGTATGAATGGCAGTGAAAAAAAATGATGAGAAAATCATAACATCTCGCGATGCATGAAAAAAATGAGACTACAAAACCACGCGAGAGAGAGAGAGAGAGAGAGAATATTTTTGAGTCGAGCTTAAAGAACAATTTTTATGAATATGAAAAAAATTATGACAATGTTTTTTTCACGCATCCCTTCACGATATGATGTGCGCTTATGTCTGTATACGCCAGTGTATGCCTCCTAACTCGAGACTCATTGAACCGAATCTCTCGCAGAAAAAAGGGTACAGCAGTTAGTTTTCAAAGTTAGTTCAATTAGTTACAGGCCGTTGGACTCATCGCACGTAGAGTTCCGTTTCAGGGTCTTCAGGGGGGACGCAGTGAAGAACTACATCGACATAAATAGCGCAAATAGTTTACAGGAGATGTAAACGACTATCCCTTCTCTATCCCTGTTCTTAAGTTGTCAACTATTCTTTGGAGCCCGAAGTTTAGCCCAAATATATTTTCGGCCGTAAAGGGTCATTAGTTAAAGCCACAAAATTACCATAGAATGGCAAATATTATGGTTATTACCCGCCTATTAGCGAGAAGGCAACGCAGTTAACGGTGAAAGAGCGAGGAAATAAAAATTCAAATTTGTGCGGAAACAGCGAATTTGTGTACCACAGTCTTAGCCAAACACATGTTTGCATTGCTCGCTAAATTATATATATCTGCGTTTGCTTTTAGTCAAAAAAATAAAAATAAGACGAGAGAAGAGAGAGAGACGAACAAACAGAGGAATATGAGAATACGAGCCGTTTAGCTGATGGTGTGGTCGTAAAGAGCGATGCGAACCATGCCTTATGCCTAAAAGCACATCAGAGTTTTTATTGACACTAAATAATGGACATCCGCTGTCAAAGCATGTGTGTAATGTTGTGGCCCTTTCGCTCGCACTCTCCCGAAGCATCTCTTCCTCCTCTTCTCGTTTCGCGACTGTCATCTCAGTTTCCACCACAAAGAAATACGCAACAAAGTTAAAAGAGAGAGATAGAGAGAGTTGGATAAAGGAAGAGTGTAAATGTTGAGCTCTTCTGACACTCATATTGGGCCGCATCAGGCAATCAGCCATAAGCCACCCAAAAAGTTTTCGTGTCGAATCCAATTTGAGTTTAAGCCTCTTTCAGTATTTCAGCATTTCGTCTCCATTTCGGCATTTCTCGGCACTGATCGCCGAAATGCCATGCAATAAATTACGCTAAATTTCAAGCCGTTTGAGAGCAATGCTGACGTGTTCTGCGTGTGTATATATGTATTTATCTGTAAAAAAAGAAAACTGACTGAAAAAAGTTGGCATCAATTGTGGCCATCAAACAGTAATAAATGTGTCAATTTGTTATGTGGGCATAAACTGAAATTAAATGAGCGCTTCTCAGGCTTTTGTCATTCCGGCCGTATTGAGCAGCTAAGCGTCAATAATAGCAGTTTCGTTGCGTCATAAATAGTCAGATCAGAGCGGAGGAAAAAACCTCAGTCCGAAAATGGCTTTTAATACTGGGAGATGAGTCAGAACTGCAGAGAGAGATCGGCAATAAATTTGGTGAGATCTCTCTCGGAGTCTCGCATCGGTATGGGAAGGAAATAAGTAGGATTACGGTGATTACGATTATTGCGAATTACGATCTGTTGCGAGCGATGCTTTACTACACCATTAACTAAGAGGGAACAACTGAATGAGAGAGAAAAAGCGCAAACCATCGCATATTTTTTTGAAAGTCTAAAACGAATCGAGGGATAAGGGAGAGAGAGGTAAGAGGGATATTGGATAAGCCGGAGAGGAGTGAGACGAACATCGAAATGATACTGTAGGAGACAAATGTGGTGCGATGTTGGAGTGAAACAGAGGGAAAAGTGAATTTACCAGTCAAAGTCAGCGTGTAATAGGGCTTACATTTTGCCATATTATTAATAACCCATAGACATGAAAATATAATACATACAACTTATATGAAAAAATGAAATAATAAAATAAAATAAAATAAAATAGAAAAGAGAGAGTATTAGTGATGGAGAATAAGATGAGGGATTGCTGAAGCAGTGTAATTGTCAAGTGAATTATAAATAATACGGTAAAGTCAATTCAGACGAGACTTTCGACTGTTAGAGTGCGAGCATTCGAGAGATGAATTGATTTCAAGCCAATCATTCTTCTCGTCTCGAGTCTCCAGCAGTGAATTATGTATACTTTTTTTCGCTTCTCCGACGGAGAGTGAGATTTGCTCTTTATTTTACCGAGTATTACACAGTACAGCAATTCTGCACATACTTTTAGGCCGCAAACTAATGCCATATCGAGCTGGTCTGGCATTAAGCCGCTAAACTTACGTTAGTATTTGCCATTATATTCGTCACAATATTTAGCGCTTAAAAGTATGGCCATAATAGGAAATTATTATTTTTTATCCCTTTTGTTGTTATTCAGCGTTACGGCGAATGGTGTGCTCTCTTCGGCGAAATGAATAATTCATTAGTGGTGCTGACGTCTGATTTCTCTCCGCCTGTCATAACGCTCGCCAAGCGTTTTCTAGAGACCAGAATTTAAGACCTGAGATATAAATTAAAGCGCTTTTTACGATATTGCGGGTCAAGGATATCGCTTATGTGTATATACGCAAATATTTTTATGGTGGAAAGCATTTTTTACTTGAAAGTCCTGAATGGCTCTAATCTGCCTTTAAAGAAGCATTTCTGAAGCAAATCAGACATTTATAGCGGCAGTGGAGTCAAATCCGGCCATATATTCGCAGCGAACAGCCGCTAATGATTTCAAAGCTAACAACTCTCTACTCCTGTTGGCGACTCTCTCGATGCTAATCGATTTGATACCATTATATTCGTAGCGATCCTTAATAGTGTAAGTGATTTCTCCCAATTCACTAGTTTGTATCAGTTTGTGTTTCGCTAATGAAAAGGGTTGTCATCCCCTCTCATACCCTATCACTACCCGATTCCCTTCCCTCGCGTCGATGTAAAGGCGTTCTTAATTCAATAATATCGCTGCAAAAACAACAAAAACTCGCCGCACTGTCGAGCTATTTATTTTCCAGCCATTCTCGTGATTATCCGAAATTGCTGTCGAGTGAAAGATAAATTAAGAGAGGATAGGGATAGGGATGCGAGCGAAGCCAAAGCAGAAGAGCGAAGGGGAGAATTCAAGTTCGGTAAGTCTAATGACGAGAGACGTCGGTGACGGACGCCGACCCACACAGACGAGCGTATGTACAGGCAGTCAGAAACAACAAACACACGTCACACACACACTCGGCTTCGGTGGCAAAAATGGAATTTCATATTATGTTTATCTTATTTGAGAGTCAATAAAAATAGCGTGAAATATGAGCGCTTCTCGTGGGAAAATAGTCGATCAAATTAAAGCATTTCGTCTCCAATAGTGGTGAGGTTTTTAAAAGGTTTCAGACAAAATGCGTTATTAATTTTTTGAATGGCGAACATGAACACATTTTTTTGCACCACTTATTTCGGGCCATCGATTTCGGAGATATGTATTTTCGGTGTTCAATTGGTTGCGGCAGAGAGTGGTGCGAAAACGGAGAGAAACCCACGCTCTCTGTCTCGCTGTCTCTTTAGTCCACTGCTCACTCTAAATGTTTTATAGTTTTTTAGGGTGTATTGTATGATCGCCTGAATTGCCCATAAAAGCCATTTCCAAGTGATGTATTGACTCCGGAGTTTCTTGTTTCTCGTTTCTCTTCTTTACATGTTAAGCTCGAGAAAAATACTTCAATAGTATTTTTATGTTCGCATCCATGGCTGGCATCGTAGGAGAAGATATAGCTCTCTTTAAAGGGAGCAGAAAAGAAGTGAAAGTATGGGGCAATAAAAAGTGACATCGGCTACTAATATAAGGAGTGGTGAGATGCGCGCACACACACATACACACCATCGCATAGACACTCACGAAAGAGGCTTTTAGTCGATATCACTGGAGCCACATGTTAACTATGCATCTGTATGGCCATAAATGTCACCTTTTATGGAAAAAGCTAAAAGCGAAGGAGCAAAGCTTATTTCAAATTGAGAGAGAGAGAGAGAGAGAGAGAGAGAGACCATTTCGGGATCTGCCAAGAAAAGGGCAAAAAACAAAGTTACTTAAGTCATCAAAAGTTCCATTAGTAGTTATTTTTGGCCGTAAGATAAGTCAGGAAAGAATTGTTGGGAATTGTTGGCAATTTGTTTTTCAATTTGGTGGACATTTTTTCTTAACATTACTGGCGAAGCGAAACAATCTCTTAAGTTAGGCATTAATTTTTTCGGTGATGTTTTTGCGTTAGCAGATTGTTTTGTGGGCCTTAACGTCAAAGAGTTTTTCTTTCTTTTTTTTGCGAATTTAAATTTAAATACGACAACACAACTAAAGACTATTCAGTAAAACTACTGATATGACTCTAAAAGTTAATTTAAAAGATAATTTAAAATTTATTTAAATTCAGAGAAAGAAAAAATTCCAGCTTATAGTTCGCAAGCTTTTGATTCCAAGTTAATTATATTATTTATTTCGCTAATAAGCTTAACTTTTCTAAAGCCGAATCAATGTTTAAAATGTTTTCAAAAATTTAATTCCTTATTATCTTTTGCTGGCGATGTTGTTGTTGTTGTCGCTGAATAGCGTATAATGATTGCGTTGGCCTAATGCACGACTGCAGTAGATTTGATTGTTAACTAGCTATTGATTCAGTGAAAGGCTCGGTCGAGAAAAGTATCTCTCAATTGTCTCCGAGGAAGGAAACGACTCGACATAATTAGTTGAAGGCGAACACAATTGCAGGATCCGAATGTCGGCACAGCAGCACAACAGCCAACCATCAAACAATTAATGGGCACCGAATATCAGCCCATTTGGTGCGCTGCCTGTCGTCTCATTTGGACCGCTGGTAATCAACGAGAAGCCAAATAAAAAAGGCAGACCGGAAAGAGCAACGACTGGTTCGACTCTTTTTTCGTTTGTCTCGCTTTATTACCAGACTTAAAGTCTTTTACGTTTTTTTTTGTTTGAACAGCAGCACATTGTGATGCTCTAACACACTAACCCCACCAATTGTGCGCCATTAGCCAACTGACCTGTAAAACTAATTGGACGACATTTTTCTGACTGCTTCGCTCACTCCTTCACTTCTTGTCACAGTAGTTATCTCTAACTTTGGGAGAAAATAGGCATCACTTTCCCTATTGCTAGTGAAGAGCGAGTTCGCCGTAAACGATCGCTTGTTTCTGCTGATGTTGAACACTGATTGCGACTGAATGGGATAAAAACCATGAAACTTATTCGCCGTGTATGCATGTGTTTGTGTGTGTCTGTACTGCACTGTGTTTCGCTTATTTTTCCACAGATAGATACGAGTGATAGGGAGAAAATTATTGCCGAGTTATACTTACGATCGTATTGTTTCATTCTTTTCATCTCATTTAATATTTTTCTGGTGAATCTCTCTCTCTCTCTCTCTCTCTCTCTCTCTCTCTCTCTCACACACACACACACACTCACACACACACACACACCCTCTCTCTCTCTCTCTCTCTCTCTCTCTTGAGTGCTATTTTTTCCTGGAAATACTCAATTATATGATATTACATTGTGCTCAGCAATGGTTAAGTTAAGTTAAGTTATTACGACCCGAATAATTCACATTTAGCTGCGTTCAAATCTAGTTATCTGCTCTATTGTTAAGCAACACGAAAAAAAGAAGAGTCCGTAAACTCCTTAAAGAAGAAGAAGAAAAAGAAAGAATAATATTGAACGCAAAACTGGAAAAAATGCAGTCAGAAATAAATATTTAAGAAAAATATTTCGAACATTTTCTCACACTAGAAATGAGATAGAGATACACGCCGTACCAGTTTATCTAAACATCTGCTACTAATCAGTTTAATGTTACATTAGAAATGGGTTTTCTTCTTCTTAGTCGTCGTCTTCTTCTTCTTATTGTTGCGATTGTGTTTCGCTAAACATTTATCTTTTTCGGGCATAGAATAAGGAAAGAGAAAAACTGATCGCTAAGGAAAACAGTTTTCGCCTCAATTGAAGAGACAGAGCATAAGTAATGCATTGGAATAATTTTGCTGTAAGATAGAGATATCGCGATTGATATCATCGGCCTCTGTCTGTGTGTTTGCTTTTATTACACTTGTTTGCGTGGATCGCATTTGCATAATAAGCGAGCGCTGCGTCTCTTTATTGAAATAACATTAATTGCGAAAGAATGGCGAATGCAAATTAGGTGCGAATATGTATATTTATATAACACTCGTATTCATCGCAAAACATGGTAAAATATTTTATTTACTATTTTGTAGCTTTCTTTAGCTCTGCTGAAAAATATATTACATTTCTCTTGTTTCGAGACAAAGCACAATATTTGTTAGATATGCTCGATCGCGAAAGTCGAGCGACTCATCAATTGCTCCACTTTTTTGTCAAATACGAAATAACACTTTATATTTGATTATTAGACATTTTTCAGTCCAGACAAGTCAAGACGCATCCATCAGGCGTGCAATTTCGCGACCATTGCTGGCGTCGACTGTGAATTTCGGGTAATGAGAGAGCCGGAGAGAGAGAGAGAGAGAGAGAGAGAGAATGAGTTACCTTCGATACAAAAATATTTCGTGGGTGGTATTACAAAAAAAAAGATTAAAAGTTCTCAAGGGTGGGGCAGTTAGTAAGGTGTAACTCGAATGTATATATTTTTTATATCCATCTATTCTTCGCGCCTGTATATCGCATATACGCATATATATCTACGATTGAAGGCTTTTCGTGTTTGATTGAATGCAAACTGCATATCTCTCATCCAATGCTCAATAATTTGAAACATAAAAGAGATTCAAATTTTTTTCCAGCCTTGTCTTACCTTTTCTTTTCGCTCTTTCTTTTAAATACTTGTCGTGCATTTTGAGAAAATTCCATAGCATTTAATTTTGGATAAAAGATTGAATTTTCTACCATTTGGTTAGTAGTGAATCGATCACAGAGTTGTAGCGAATGTTTGCAATATCTCGACGCAAAAAATTTCTACATTACTGTTTTGTAGCCGTCCTTCGCTCTGCTGGCAAATATTACGCTACCCTTGTCTCGAGACAAACACGATATTTGTACTTATGCTCGAACGCGAAACCCTGAACGCCGACCGACTTCCTCGCCGGCGATCAATAGCTCCGCTCTTTTTTTCAAATAACGAAAGAACTCTTTATATTTTATTATTAGACATATTATTTTGCAGTCAGAGAAAAAGTCAAGAAGCATCCAACCGGCGATGCGTGCAATTTTACGCCGATTCCTAGCGTCGAGTATGAATTTCGGATAATGAGAGAGCCGGAGAGAGAGAGAGAGAGAGAGAG
>JAQIYA010000590.1:0-18707 GCA_034699355.1 Microtritia minima
TTCTTTATAAAGAGTATGTTATCGTCTTTGATGTCGAAATGGGCGATACGGCGGGCGTGCATGTAATCGAGTCCGTTAGCGATCTGTGTTAACCAATTAAGACAGACCTGTTCGCTCAGACCTGTCGGAGACTTTTTAATGAGATCGTAGAGATCACCGTCGCAGAGCTCGGTAAACATGCAGAGAGTGTGCGGGTGTGGAAACCGACTGTGATTGTCGTACAGACGGATAGCGTACTCGTTGCCGATCACGTGATGACTGCCGGTCAGCATTCGCATCACATTCAGTTCGCGAAGAAATAGATCCACAGATTCTCGCACTTCACGCGTGGTATCGCCGAATCTCTCGAACCGCGCGAGTCTTACGATCTTATAGGCGAACCGCAAGTCTGTCGCGTTACCGCTCGAGTCGCGACCGTATCCGCCGAATGTGGTCTCCCATACCTGACCATACGCTCCCTCGCCTAACAGTTGGCCGAATTCGATGCCCACCGCCAGAAGGAGTGAGCGCTCTTCGGGTGGCAACGGCTGGCCGTCCGGAATCGGTTTCTTGTATTCCTCGCCCACGTCTGTCCAACTGCCGAATGTCTTCTCCCAGTCGTGCGGCACCGGTTGGGCCTCAAATACCTGACTGTCAAACTTATCGGTCAGCTCTGGTTCGGGTCTCTGAGCGGTCGAGTCTTTCTCTGCGGACATAACAGTCGAAACGGTAGGCTCGGAATCAGTTTGTTGTTCTTGTTTGTCTGCCATTGTTTTATTTTGAATTTGACGCGAATTTGTGTGATTAAAGATTGTTTTGTTTTTTTTTAATTTTAAAAATATTTTTAAACAAAATATTGAAATTAAGCGTAAATTTAATTGTTATGAAAAATTATAAACAATTTGAAATGAACGTCATTTATGTTAAAACCTAATAGCTATTCATACAGTTCTTACAGTTCTTACAGTTATTAGTAATAATTTATTACTATTGTAGTTATAATTTGGCGAATCATAAAAGAAGCATAATTAATGAGAAATTTATTTTAATCGCACAAATTTTGATTGAAATAAGTATTACTTATTGTTTTGTATTAAACTAAAACTCAAAACACAAATATTTCATAATCGATCTTATATTTCGTAATCAACAACAAACTTAATATTATTTGCTAATACATAATCTATATAACTAATTAAAAACATAAAGCGTGTCGGTCCGTAAGTCCGTGAGTTGCCAGCAATGTTTTTTAAGAGAAAATTATATTTAATAAAATATTAACTTTTTATAGCGGCGAAGCCGCGGCAACAATGACTAGTTACTAATGAATTAAATTTTAATTATAAATCAATTATGCTTTACTGGTTAATGGTATCAATTAATGCTGACATGAATTTATCGGAACGAGAGCATTGGGAAATAATTGTTGACCACATTCTGCCGGTCGGACAGCAGTCGATTGCCGATCACGCCATTGTTTCTCATTTTTGAAAAAATATTTAAAAATAAAATAAAGAAAATAAATTAATTGTTGTGAAAAATTATTCAAAATTTCAAAAATATTTAACTCGAATTCTTTTAACAAATTGCAAATTTTAAAATATTTGAAATTAACGAAAAAATATGTACGGCAGAAGAAGAGAAGAAGAAAGACGAAGACGAAGACAAAGACAAGGACAAGAAGAGGCAGCAAATGCCGCACAAAGCGGTCCCTCCGGACAGCCGCCCCAACAGCCAAACCCGGCCCGACGCCAGTTGTTTCGAACCTCAACCCCTCCGCCATCACAACCCGCTCCACCGCCTGCCCCACCAGTCTCGCCGATCACTGCCCGACGCCAAGTTTGAAAGCCCGATCTTTCAGCCGAGACCAGTGCCACCCGACTGGGAGCGGGCACACGGCAGGTGGCCTCAGGTCGGCCTCAGGTATCAGCAACCGATTCCCGCCGGTCAACCGTTACCGACCGACGATCAGGCATTCCTGCGCCAAATGGGAATCGAGTTCGGCGCTCAGATCGGTCGTGGCGGTACAGCAAACGTATGGCGGACAACGTTTCGCGGTTACGGCACTGACCCGTCCGGCGCCGCCACTGACCTGCAGTACGCCTGCAAAATCCTGCGCCTCCAGACCTATCAAATCGGTCAGATCGGAGTGAATCACGCGCTCCATCTCTTCCTCCGCGAGCTGACTCTCATGCGGACGCTCACCGACAGCCATCACGTGGTCGGCAACGACTACGCCGTCCGTTGGTACGATGAGAGCAGTGGATTTCCGCATCCGATAACGCTCTGCATCTTTATGGAGCTCTGCAACGGCTGTCTCAATAACCTGATTTCGATTAGTCGGGCGGGTGTGGGTCTCGGAGAGGAGAACTGCTTGAATTGGTTAACTCAGATCCGGACTTCAGTATCTGCACAATAGACGCATCGCGCACATGGACATCAAAGCCGATAACATTCTCTACAAATTGGCCGCCAATACCCAGAGCATGGTTCAGTTCAAGCTCACCGACTTTGGTCTCTCGCACGTGCTCACCAGTGCGGCCAATCAGCGCAGTCCGGTGTTTCCGTTCGCCACCGTCTGTATGGCGCCCGAAATTGTCCGCCGAGAGCCTCAGTACGACGTGTTTCGGTCGGACATCTACAGTCTGGGCATAACTCTGGCGCACGCCATGAGCGGTTCCGAGACCACAGATCAGAGTCGTCTACCGCGCCAACAGAGACCGATGCAGGTACTGGTGTCCAACGCGCGCAACCGTCACATTCCCGCTCATATGACTCCCGAATTGGCCGCTCTGCTGCTCGACATGACTTGGGACGAACCCGAGCGCCGGCTCGACATCAATGGAGTGATCGCCAATCAACTGCTGTCCGACCGGCAGAATGTGGTCAACAATTATTTCCCAATGCTCTCGTTCCGATAAATTCATGTCAGCATTAATTGATACCATTAACCAGTAAAGCATAATTGATTTACAATTAAAATTTAATTCATTAGTAATTATTAACAAATAATAATTAATTATTAAATAATTGTGTTTTGAATTTTTTAATTGTAAAAACATTGATTAATACAATTTCGATAAAAGCTTTTGAATGTAATATAAAATTCGATGTCTTAACGATAGTTTATAACGACAACAGTTGTAACTGTAAGAACTATAAGAAAGAACTGTAAGAACTATATAAGAATAGATAATGCAAGAGAAAATAAATTTTCCTTTAAGCTTTCAGCTTAAGGCAAATCCTAAAAGCTTTTTTCCTCACGAGTTTAAGCTTTACTTTTTATAAGATTTTATTTAAAGCGTACAAATTTACAGTTATTTTCAACAACTTTTTACGAATTGTTAATTTCTATATTTTAAAATTGTATTAAATTGCAGCAACAATTAAAACTAAAGAGCACGCTCTCTATTATCAAATCACTCTTTGTTTTAATTTTACACAACAATTAAATTTTAAATCCCTATTTATTTAATAACGACGTTTAAAAATATTTAAAAATTGATATCAAATTAACGTAACAATTAAAAGTATTGTTGGAAACTTACACACTAACAAACTCACTCAATTCTTTTAATTAATTATAGAGATTTGATTAATAATACTTCAACAAAAATCGATTTCTAAGCATATTGTTTCGAAAAATTAAAACGTGAAAAATACATTTCTGATCCACAGTTAGTCCTTATCTCGAAATTAACGCAATATGGATAGTGATATGGAATATAATTATATTATAAGACAATATTTGCAATATTTGCGGTCATTTTTCCAGAGACGGCCGACCGAACAGTTGGCCATACTTTACGAACCAACACCTCCGCCACCCGTTTCTGTACCCACATTCGAAGCCGAGATCTTTCAGCCGCGACCGGTGCCGACCGACTGGCAGCAGACGCACGGCGAGTGGTCTCGCGTCGGCCGGGAATACCTGCAGCCGATTCCGATCGGCCGACCACTACGGCCGGACGATCAGGCATTGCTGCGCGGTCTGGGCATCGAGTTCGGACAGTCCATCGGTCAGGGAGCGCAGGGAGAGGTGTGGGAGACCACGTTTCGCGGGTACGGCACCGACGCGGTCGGCACTCCCGCTGACCTGCGGTTCGCCTGCAAAGTGCTACGCCTGGACAGGTTCGCGTCCCCCGATGTCGAGGTTAGCGAATCGGTGAACCACTTTCTTCGCGAGCTCACTATAATGCGATCGCTGACCGGCAGTCATCACCTGCTCGGCAACGACTACGCCATGCGCTTATATGACGAGCGCAGCGATTTTCCACATCCGATAACGCTCTGCATATTTATGGATCTCTGCGCCGGCACTCTATATAGCCTGGTCGGCCGCCGTCCGCGCGGTCTCGGCGAGCAGAACTGTCTGAATTGGTTGACTCAGATCGCGCACGGCCTGAAATACCTGCACGACCGACAGATCGCACACATGGACATCAAAGCCAAGAACATTCTCTACAAAGTGGGCGCCGATAATCCCCGTTCGGTTCAGTTCAAACTCGCCGACTTCGGTCTCTCGCATATGGCCAGCGCTGGTGAGCCGCTGCCGGTGTTCCCGTTCGGCACGGACTGCATGGCGCCCGAGATTGTCCGTCAGGAGACGGACTACGATGTGTACCGCGCGGACGTCTACAGTCTGGGCATGACTTTGGCGTACGCGATGACCGGCTTCGAGACGCGTCAGGCGGTACGCGGACAGCCGCGCGAACAGCTAAAGATGTATATTCTGTTGGCCGACGTCCGCAACGGCGACATACCGGACAATATGAGCCGCGAGTTGGCGTACCTGTTGCTCGACATGACTTGGGACGAGCCCGAGAGGAGGTTAGATATCAATGCAGTGATCGGTCATCACTTACTGACCGCCCGTAATAATGTTGTCGACAATTACTTTCAATTTGTTGCGTTTCGATAAAATCTTATATAAAGCAATATTTAATTATAAAATGAATTATATTTATTTGTAAATTTATTATTTCATATATATTCGCAAACTTAAAATTTGTACATAAACTTATTACCATATTTTATAATAATTATAAAATACATTGCTGACAATTATTGGTCACGCTATGAAAATTTGCTTATGTATCGCATAGTCTGTTACGTATTACATACTTATCAACAGTAATTTCAAAATAAACCATAAAATACAAATTTAAATACTTTAGTCTCTCGACTGCGGGTTAAATCTGAGTTTTAAAAGCTAAGGGTCACAGTTGTGCGGAACGGAACAAATGTGCAGTAATGTCCGATCACATTCCGACGGGCGGTCAGTAATCGATTGCCGGTCACCTGATTAACAGTTAGCCTCCTCTGGGGTTCGTCCCAAGTCATGTGAAGCAGCAGGTTTGCCAAATCGTGGCTCATATTATTAGGAATGCTGCCGTTGCGCACGTTGGCCACCAACACGTGCATCTTTTGCATTTGGCGCGGCAGACGAAACGGCGACGCGGCGATCAGGCCGACCAGTTCGGGCGCCATGCATTCAGTAAGGGCTGCGTACAGAGGCGCGCGCTGCTGGCCAGACGTGTCCACCACCTGCGAGTTGCCGAAGTCGGCCAACACGAATCGGTAGGTTTGCTTTTGGTGCGGATCGAGTTTGAACAGTATGTTATCGGCTTTGATGTCCATGTGAGCGATGCGATTGTTGTGCAGGTATTGCAGTCCGTTCGCGATCTGCGTTAACCATAACAGGCAGTTCTGTTCGCCGAGACCGTCGGGCGCGACCTGAATCAGGTGGTAGAGGCTGGCGTCGCAGCGCTCCATAAAGATGCAGAGCGCGATCGGATGCGGAAACTGACTGCTCTCGTCGTACAGACGGATCGCGTACTCGTTGCCGAGCACGTGATAGTTTTCGGTCAGCGTTCGCATGACAGTCAGTTCGCGAAGAAAACGATTGACCGACTCGTTGACGCTTCGGGTCTGACGGGCGAACGACTGGAAGCGAAGAATTTTGCAGGCGAACCGCAGGTTAGTGGGATTTCTGGCCGAGTCCGTGCCGAAACCGCGAAACGTGGTCTCCTAAACCTGACCATAGCTGCCGTGACCGAGCGGACCGCCGAACTTGATGCCCATTCCCTGTAACATAGTCTGATCGCTGGGCCGCAGCGGTCGGCCGACCGGAAACGGTTGCTGGTATTCCTGGCCGATCTCAGGCCACGTTCCGTGTGTCTGTTGCCAGTCGGGCGGCACCGGTCGCGGCCGAAAGATGGCGCTCTCGAACTTAGAGATCTGTGATTGACTAGCGGTGGGTTGTGGTTGAGGGGCGGGTAAGAGAGCTGGTGTTGGAGTGGGAGGATCTGGTATTATTAGTTTATTATTTTTAAAAAATATTATTTATTTATTTTTG
This sequence comes from Microtritia minima, assembly GCA_034699355.1. Taxonomy (NCBI): domain Eukaryota; kingdom Metazoa; phylum Arthropoda; class Arachnida; order Sarcoptiformes; family Euphthiracaridae; genus Microtritia; species Microtritia minima. The sequence continues at coordinate 6,338 of JAQIYA010000590.1, forward strand.
CGTTTAACAATATAAAAATTATTTTTTATTTTAATCCGAATGTTATTTTTGAAGAACTTTATCCGATGTTTGGAAACGACAGCGGAAAACAAATTTAAAAATGAATATATTGTTCTGCACACACACAAAAAAAATGATTTTACAAAAATTATAAACGAACCCAAATAATAGCCAGAATAAAATTAAATTATCGTGAATTGCTTTCAAATTCTATGGACCCAAGACGAGGAGCACAACAACGAAGACAACAAAGACGCCAACAGGCGAGCGGACCCTATCCTCCCGTCGGACAGCCGACACAACAGCCCACTGTTACGCCCCCTCCGACCCCATCAACTTCCCCGCACGGCTCGCAACAACAATCCGTTGTCGGTCGAGCGCCGACCGCTAAATTCGAAAGCGCCATATTTCGGGACCGACCGGTACCGCCCAACTGGCAGCAGACACACGGCACGTGGTCTCAGGTCGGCCAGGAATACCGACAACCGTTTCCGGTGGACCGACCGCTGCCGCATAGCGTAGAGGTTATGCTGAACGAGATGGGCATCGAGTTTGTCCGCAAGTTGGGTGAGGGCGACTTCGGGCAGGTCTGGGAGACCACGTTTCGCGGTTACGGCGCGGACTCGGCCGGCAATGCGACTGACCTGCACTTTGCCTGCAAAGTCCTTCGCCTCCAGCGGTTCGCCGTAATGAATCGCGGCGTCCGTCAGTCCGTTACCCTATTTCTTCGCGAACTCACTATAATGGGCCGCTTAAACAGCGCTCACGTGATCGGCAACGACTACGCCATCCGTTTGTACGACGAGAGCAGCGGTTTTCCACACCCGCACACTCTGCTCATCTTTATGGAGTTATGCACCGCCAACCTCTTCCGTCTCATTCAGGACGCGCCCACCGGTCTCGGCGAACAGAACTGCCTGTCATGGCTGACACAGATGGCGCACGCACTCCAATACCTGCACCACAACAACATCGCCCACATGGACATCAAGGCAGACAACATACTCTACAAAGTCGATCCGATCAATAAGAATCACGTCAAGTTCATGCTCACCGACTACGGCCACTCGCACGTGGTTCAGGTGGCCGATCGCGGACCGCAGTTCGTGACACTTTCCCTCTGTCGGGCGCCCGAAATGGGCGGTGAAAATGCAAACTATAGCATGTTTAAGGCCGACATCTACGGTCTGGGCATGTCTTTGGCGCACTCCTTCCACGGCTATATCGCGCCGTCGCCTACACTTCCGCCGCGCGAACAGCATCCGATGCACGTGATGGTGGCCAACGCGCGCAACGGCATCGTTCCCAACTCAATGAGCCCCGAATTGGCAGACCTGTTGCTCGACATGACTTGGGACGAGCCCGAGAGGAGGCTCACTATCGATGAGGTGAACGGCAACGGACTGCTGACCGCCCGCCAGAATGTGATCGGCAATTACTTCAAGCTCGACGTCAGTACATTTCGACGAATGAATCCTTAATTCTTAATGTAATCGGCAATTATTGCGCATTTGTTGCCTTCCCTGGAGGTGTCGGTTCGATACACTTAAATCTGTGATTTAACCACTTTTAAAAGAATAAATTATTTAAATTCGTATTTAAATACTGTATTTTTGTACATTATTTCTAAATTGAGATAAAAATTTTCATAAGTTGGATCAATAATTTTGTTTCAAAATATTTATATAATTTATATCCAATTATAATATTAATTATTTATTTGTATTTTCAATTTCGAGTTTCGATAGTTTTTTTTCCTAATTCATGAAAATTAATTAAATAAAATAAATGTCATGCGAGTGTAATTTATATATACTTTGGGAATCAAGAATTTATTCCGGAAAATGTAAATAATTTATTCTTTTAAAACCGGTTAAATCATAAACTTAAAAGTACCGAACGTTCACCTCTATTGCACGGAACAAACGCGCAATAATTGCCGATCAGATTCTGGCGGGCGGTCAGCAATGCGTTGCCGTTCACCTCATCGATAGTGAGTCTCCTCTCGGGCTCGTCCCAAGTCATGCCGAGCAACAGGTCCGCCAGCTGTTGGCTCACATCACGGGGAACAATACGGTTGCGCATGTTGGCCAACAGCACGTGCAACGGATGCTGATCGCGCGGCCTGCCGGCCGGCGACGGCGCGACGTAGCCGTGGATGGAGTGCGCCAAAGTCATGCCCAGACTGTAGATGTCGGCGCTGAACATGTCGTAGTTGGCGGCCTGATTGGCGGTTTCGGGCGCCAAGTGAGGGACCACAGGGAAATGCGGTGCCCGCTGTCCAGACGTGTACACTACCCGCGAATGGCCGAAGTCGGTCAGCAAGAATAAGTAGCCTTTACTGTAAGCATCATATTTTAGCAATACATTGTCCGCTTTGATGTCCATATGGACGATGCGGTTGTGGTGCAGGTATTGCAGGCCGTGAGCGATGTGTGTCAACCACAATAGGGTGTTGTGTTGGCCGAGTCCGTTCGGGGTTTGGTCGATGAGATGGCAGAGGTCGTTAGTGCAGCGCTCCATAAACACGCAGAGAACGATCGGATGCGGAAAACCGCTGCTCTCGTCGTACAGACGGATCGCGTAGTCGTTGCCGAGAACGTGAGCGTTGTTTAGTCTGGCCATTATAGTTCGCGAAGAAACTCGACGACCCCTTGAATGACGGTTCGCTGGCGATTGTTAATCGGGTCGGCGAAGCGCTTGAGGCGAACGATTTTGCAAGCAAAGTGCAGGTCAGTCGGATTGCCGGCCGAGTCCGCGCCGTAACCGCGAAACGTGGTCTCCCAGACCTGCCCGAAGTTGCCCTCACCTAACCTGCGGCCGAATTCGATGCCCATCTCGTTCAACATAATCTCTTCGTGGAGGCGCAGCGGTCGGTCCGCCGGCGACGGTGTCTGGTATTGCTGGCCGACATGAGCCCACGTGCTGTATGTCTGCTGCCAGTTGGGCGGCACTGGTCTGGCCTGAAAGATGGCGCTCTCGAACTTAGCGGTCGGTGTCGGTAAGACAGCGGAAGTGGAAGGGGTCGAAGAGGGCGGTACAGTGGGCTGTTGTGTCGACTGTCCGACGGGAGGATAGGGTAAGTGTCCGCTCGACCGTTGTCGTCTGTGTTGTCTTCTTTCTTGTGATCCTCTTCTTGGGTCCATAAAATTGGCAAAACTAATGATAATTTTAAATATAAATTTTTACTCTGGTATTCTTTGTGTTTATTATTTTTAAAAATCATTTTTTAAAATCATTTTTTTGTGTGTGCGTAACAATATATTAATTTTTTTATTTTTATGAATAGCATTATTTAACATTTCTAAAGCTAGACAGAGACCGATTCCTCCTTAATTTTTTGAACTTCATAACTGACCACAAACAGATTAGATATTATGGTATCAAATGTTACTTTTATTAACCGATTAAAATCTAAGTTAAAATGTAACTTTTAATATTTTATAAAATTCACCACTAGTTAGCATAAGACGTGAAAAAACACATTTGAAAAGTTTTATATTAATGTAATTTTCAATACATTTATTATTAAAAGTATATTTAGATTGTAATCGGTTATTAATATTAACATTTTATACCATACTATCTAATCTGTTATCGGGTATGTCTAGTGAATACTCAATAATATTTATTGGCATAAAAAATAAAAATAATGATTGCATTGTTGTGCAAACAGAAAAAAACAAAAAATTAATAAAACATTTTTAAAAATATAAGCGTCAATATTCTTGAATCACTTCTTCAAGAAATCAAAATTCACGCCAATCTCTCGCAATAATATGTACCCAAGAAGAGGACGACAACAACGAGCGCATAGACTCCAACAGGCGGCAGGTTTTGTAGCCCAACCGCGTCCCTCTCGACAGCCGGCGGCCGCACAGCCTTCAGCCTCACAACCCGGGCCTTCAACCGCTCCAACCCTTCCAACTCTCGCACCACAACCTGTCCGACCAGCTGTCGGACATCCGCCCGTCGGAAAGTTTGATAGCTATATCTTTCAGACCCGACCGGTGCCGACCGATTGGTTGCGGACACACAGCGAGTGGTCTCAGGTCGGAACGGCATACAAGAAACCTTTTCCGGTGGACCGACCACTGCTGCCCAAAGTGGAGAAAGCGCTGCGCGACATCGGCATCGAGTTTGGCCAACAACTCGGTCGGGGAGGGTTCGGCACTGTTTGGGAGACCACGTTTCGCGGTTACGGCACGGACGCGGCCGGCAATGCGACTGACCTGCACTTTGCCTGCAAAGTCGTTCGCTTCGAGACGTTCGTCGATCCGCAGACCCGTACAGTCATCGAGTGTGTCGCCCTATTTCTTCGTGAAATGACACTTATGCGGACACTATCCGAAAATCCACATGTGCTGAGCAACGACTACGCGATCCGTCTGTACGACGAGAAGAGTCAGTTTCCGCATCCCATCACTCTCTGCATTCTTATGGAGCGCTGCACTGCCAGTCTGTTCAGTCTTATAGAGAGTGCCCCCAATGGTCTCGGCGAACACAACACCCTGTTATGGTTAACACAGATCGCGCACGCACTCCAATACCTGCACAGCAAACGTATCGCCCATTTGGACATCAAAGCCGAGAATATACTATACAAAACCGATGCCAACAGTTCGGAAAGAATGCTCTTCATTCTGTCCGACTTCGGTAATTCGTATTTGGAAGACATTTCCCGCCCAAACAGCGGTCCGGCGTTCGCGTTCGCCACCGACTGCATGCCTCCCGAAATGGTCCACAAGGAGACAGATTACAGCCCATATAAGGCCGACGTCTACAGTCTGGGTATGGTTGTGGCGCACTCGCTGACCGGCGGAGCGCAGCACCACATTCCGCGTCAATCCCAACCGATGCACCTGTTGGTGACCAACGCGCGTGTCGGCGTCATTGTCAACATGAGCTGGGAGTTGGCAGAACTTCTGCTCGACATGACTTGGGATCTCTGGTGTCTGAGGATCGATATCGATGAGGTGAACGGCAATCCATTGCTGACCGCCCGCCAGAATCTGATCGGCAATTATTGCGCGTTTGTTCCCTAACCGGACAGTTTTGCAACTGTAGAATAAAGTATTGTAGTTTCTTATTTACGTTATATATTATTAAAGATAAAATTTTCGACGTGTTATGCAATCGAATAGTAAATGATGTAAAATTTAAAAAAATGGAAGAAGTTTCATTAAAAATTTTAAAGTTTATAAACTCATAAATTAAGAATTAAAACCATAAATACAGCACTGAATTGGTAGACCTGATGTCAGTACTGTTGAACAATCGAATAAAAAATAACGATTTGATTGTTGAGAACAAAACAACAGAAAAAAATTAATTTAAAAAACAAATAGAGTTAAAATTATCAAAACATATCACTGAGAAATTAAAACTCTCGCCAATCTCTGGTAATAATATGGAGCCGAGAAGAGGAAAACAACAAAGAGCTCAAAGACTCCAACAGGCGGCAGGTTTTGTAGCCCAACCGCGTCCCGCTCGACAGCCGGCGGCCGCACAACCTTTAGCCTCACAAACCGGTCCTTCAACCGCTCCAACCCTTCCCACACTCGATGTCTTACCCGCACCACAACCTGTCCGACCAGCTGTCGGACATCCACCCATCGGAAAGTTTGATAGCTATATCTTTCAGACCCGACCGGTGCCGACCGATTGGTTGCAGACACACAGCGAGAGGCATCAGGTCGGGACGGCGTACAAGAAGCCGTTTCCGGCGGGCCGATCACTGCTACCCAAAGTGGAGGCAGCGCTGCACGACATGGGCATCGAGTTCGGCCAACAACTCGGTGAGGGAGGGTTCGGCACGGTTTGGGAGACCACGTTTCGCGGTTACGGCAAGGATGCGGAAGGCATCGCGACTGACCTGCAGTTCGCCTGCAAAATTGTTCGCTTCGAGACTTTCGCCGATCCGCATAACTCCACAGTCATCGAGTGTGTCGCACTATTTCTTCGCGAACTCACACTTATGCGGACAATAACAGAAAATCCACACGTGCTGAGCAACGACTACGCGATCCGTCTCTACGACGAGAAGAGTCAGTTTCCGCATCCCATTACTCTCTGCATATTTATGACGCTCTGCACTGCCAGTCTGTATGACCTGATCGAGAAGGCGCCCGACGGTCTCGGCGAACACAAGACACTGTTATGGTTAACACAGATCGCTAACGGACTCGAGTATATACACCGCAACAATATCGCCCATATGGACATCAAGACCGAGAACATACTGTTCAAACAACGCGCAACGAATGCGTTTCATTCTGGCCGACTTCGGTAACTCGCATATGGTCGACATGTCTGGCCCGCTAAGCGGTCCGACCTTCAATTTCGCCACCGACTGCATTGCACCCGAGATTGACCGCCAGGAAACTCAGTACAGCCCATATAAGACCGACGTGTACAGTCTCGGCATGACTGTCGCCCACTCGCTGACCGCCCGCAATCATGTAATCGGCAATTACTGCACGTTTATTCCATACCATAAAGTAATTTAGTTTCTTATTTACGTTATTTCATATATAAATTTTTTACATTTAGGTAATTAAGTTTATTGATTAATTTATAATTACTTATGAGAAATAATTAATTAATTTTTACTAAATAAAAAAAGCAATTGTGGCTCAAAAGAGAGTTTTATGTCTTAATAAAATAAATGGAACGTTCCTTACATTATAAGACTTACGAAGTTTTTGACTGTGTTTTGATATCTAATGGTAAAAGTTATAAAAAAAATACAGATATGTATAAAATAATAAATAGATAAAAATGCATAAATATTTAGTTTATAAATTCCTAAATTAATTAATTAAATTAAAATTAAAACCATAAACGCCTTATGCTATCTAGTAGACATCGAAAAAATTTGAAAAATGCCGTCCCGTCCCGTTAAATATTGCCAAATACTTCATCCCGTCCCGCCCGATATGCATAAAATTTTACTAAATCCAGTCCCGCCCGTAATTTTCATAAATTTCTCAATAATTAGCTATTTTGAAGTATTTAAGAACGTGTGTATCATTATTAATAACACACAAGTTATTAGATTTAATAACTTATTAAACTACTTTAAACTTTTATTTTGAGTCCTATTTTAATGTTTTAAATTTCAAAATAATGTTGAATTTTTATTATAATAAATTCGGTCAAATTGTAGACAAACACTGCTTTTACCACTCAATGATAATATTGTTATTCGTTGATCTTTTAATATAATTAATTTATTAAATATATCTATATTATTTTAATTTAAATTAAACACTTTCACACATTTTTGCAACAATTTATAGTACAATTTATAGTAATAATTTATAGTAAACATAATATGTAAAGCATTATGTTTGTGTAAAAGCAACACAAACATAATGCTTTACGCTAATATGCTAAGCATATTAGAATTGTTTGTTTGCGTAATTTTTATATATACGTTTCAAATTTAAATTATTTCAAATTTTGCTTCTAAAGTTATATTAAAGGTATAAATATTTTATTTCATTTCATGTAAAAAAATGGAAATTAAGTAATTTTAATTTATAACGGGATTATTGCAATAAAAAAACAAAATCCCGTCCCGTCCCGTGTTTTAATTCTTACTATCCCGTCCCGCCCGTCCCGTCTAAAAATAGTTCAATCCCGTACCCGTCCCGCCCGTCGGGACCCATTTTCGATGTCTACTATCTAGTAGTAAATTTTATAAAATATTAAGTTATATATTAGTCAAAGGCTGAATAAATTATATACAAATTGTATAACAAACTAAAATACTTTACTCTATTAAATGCAAGTTAAATCAATTGTCTTGTTTTGCGTTATCTAACTATACGCCAACAAACGTGCAATAATTGCGGATCACATTTCTGTTTGCGGTCAGCAATGGATTGCCGGTCACCGCATTGATAGCGGGTCTCTCGTCGGGCTCTTCGGCCGTCATGTCCAGCAGCAGAAACGCCAAATCCATGCTCATATTTTCGGGAAACTCCTGATCGCGCAAGTTGTCCACCAGCACATGCATCGGCTGGAATTGGCGCGCCATTTGGAATGTCGGACCGCTGAACGAGTGCGCGACAGTCATACCCAGACTGTACACGTCGGCCTTAAACACGTCGTACTCAGACTCCTGGCGTATCAGTTCGGGCGCCATGCAGTCAGTGGCGAAGTTGAAGGTCGGACCGCTCTGCGCGCCGGACATTTCGACCATATGCGAGTTACCGAAGTCGGCCAGAATGAAGCGCATTCGTTGCGCGTTGTTTGGGTCCGTTTTGAACAGTATGTTCGCCGCTTTGATGTCCAGGTGTGCGATCCTTTTGTCGTGCAGGTATTGGACTCCATTCGCTATCTGAGTCAACCATAACAGGCTGTTGTGTTCGCCGAGACCGTCGGGCGCGACCTGTATTAGGTTATGGAGACTATCGTTACAGAGCTCCATAAAGATGCAGACAGTGATGGGATGCGGAAAACCGCTGCTCTCGTCGTACAGACGGATGGCGTAGTCGTTGCCGAGAACGTGATAGTTGTCGGTCAATGTCCGCATGATTTCCAGTTCGCGAAGAAATAGCGCGACAGAGCCGCTGACGTACGCGTTCAGATCGGCGAACGACTGGAAGCGAACGATTTTGCAGGCCATTCGCAAGTCGACGGCATTGCCGGCGGTGTCCGTGCCGTAACCGCGAAATGTGGTCTCCCATACCGTACCGAAGCCGCCCGAACCGATCTGAGCGCCGAACTCGATGCCCATCTCCAGCAGCACTGCCTGATCGTCGGGCAGCAGCGGTTGGCCGACCGGAATCGGTCGCTGGTATTGCTCGCCGATCTGAGGCCAATCGCCGTGTGTCTGTTCCCAGTCGGGCGGCACTGGTCTCGCCTGAAAGATGGCGCTTTCAAAATTAGCGGCCGAAGTCGAAGTGGACGGTCGGGACGACTGTTGTGGCTGTGCTTGTGTTCCTCCTGTTGGGTCCATTTAATGGCAAAATTGACGATAATTTAAAAATCTTGTTCAATGATTGTTTACAATGATATTAATAGCGTTTATTTATTTTTAATTTTTTTATGTGTCCGCAACAATATAGTAGTCATTATTATTTTTTACGAAGAGTATTGTTAAACGACTTTAAATAAATAGCCTTTATTTATGCTAAACAGTGCTTACACTTTCTCTTACAGTTTCTTACAGTTACAAATGCACCGCAACTATATTCAGAAAAGTAATGTCGAAAATTTCAAAAAAAAGTAAAATATTTCGCATTTCACAAAATGATTTCAATTCAATGGGGATTAGAATATGGATTAAAATTTTAATGTAATTGTCAATAAAAATGTAAATATCATAATAGAAATGTCAAAATATCTTATATACAATGTGGTCAACAAATGTAAATACGAATGTAATTTATTCTTTTAAAACTGATTTAAATCAAAAATTTTGCCGATTTAAGGTATGGTCGCAGTTGTCATTTGGAAGGCAACAAATTTGCAGTAATTGCCGATCACATCCTGGCGGGCGGTCAGCAGTCCGTTGGCGTTCACCAGATTGATAGTGAGCCGTCTCTCGGGCTCGTTCCACGTCATGTTCAGCAGCAGGTCTGCCAATTCGGGGCTCACAGTGGCGGGAATGTTACCGCTGCGCACGTTGGCCACCAGCACGTGCATCGGTGTCTGTTCGCGCGGCAGTCGCACCGGTTGTGGCGCGACATAGCCGGTCATGGAGTGCGCGACAGTCATGCCGAGGCTGTAGATGTCGGCGCTGTACATACTGTAGTTGCGGTTCGGACCGACCGTTTCGGGTGCCATTGTGTTGGTGGCGAACGGGAAGCGCGGCGCGAGTTGCGGACCGGTCGTGGCCGCCAGTTGCGAGTTGCCGAAGTCGGCCAACAGGAAGCGGAAGTTGTCCGAACTGGTCGGGTCCTGTTTGAACAGAATGTTGTCCGCCTTGATGTCCAGGTGTGCGATGCGGTTGTCGTGAAGATATTGCAGTCCGTGCGCGATCTGAGTCAGCCATAACAGGGTGTTGTGTTCGCCGAGACCATGACTGGCCACTTGTATGAGACGGTAGAGGCTGGAAGTGCAGCGCTCCATAAAAATACAGAGCGCTATCGGGTGTGGAAACTGACTGCTCTCGTCGTACAAACGGATAGCGTAGTCGTTGCTCAGCACGTGATAATTGGCCGTTAGTGTCCGCATGATTGACAGCTCGCGAAGAAAGCGATTGACCGACGCGTTGACACTGAGATTCGGGTCGGCGAACGACTCGAAGCGCACGACTTTGCAGGCTAACCGCAAGTCCACCGGATTGCCGGCCGAGTCCTCGCCGTAACCGTGAAACGTGGTCTCCCAGACCTGACCGAACGCACCCGTGCCTAGAATTTGGCCGAACTCGATGCCCGACTGCTGCAGCATAGCTTGTTGTGTGCTCAGCAGTGGTCGACCGGCCGGAATCGGCCACAGATATTCCCTGCCGACCTGAGGCCACGTGCCGTGTGTCTGCTCCCAGTCGGCCGGCACGGGTCGCGGCAGAAAGAGGGGGCTTTCGAACTTAGCGGCCGGCGCTCGTCCAACAACGGGTTGGACTTGCGGTGCGGGTAACACAGCGGGAGGCGCAGGCTGTGTGGCCGAAGATTGTGTGGCCGACAGCTGTCTGGCGGGACGCGTTGGGGGAACAAAACCTGCCGCCTGTTGGACTCTTTGTGATCGTCGTTGTTGTCCTCTTCTTGGGTCCATATTATCGAGAATTAGGCGAGAATTTTGATTTCTTAGTGATGTGTTTCGAGAATTTTAACTCTGTTTGTTTTTTTAATTAATTTTTTGTTGTTGTTTCGTACTCAACAATATTTTTTTTTAATTTTTGCGAAATATATATTTTTGAGTGTTTAATCGAGAGGTTGTAATTTATGGTTTTAATTTTTATTTCTTAATTTAGGAATTTATAAACTAAATTTTTATGCATTTTTTGTCTATTTATTATTTTTTACATATCTATATTTTTTTTATAACAATTACAATTAGATTGCATAACACAGTCAAAAATTTCGAAAGTTTTAATATTGTAAGGAACGTTACATTTATGTTTTTAAGTCATATAAGTCTCTTTGAGCCAAAATTGCTTTTTTTAATTTAGTAAAAATTACTATTAATTAAAAATTATTAATTAATTATTTCTCATAACTAATTGTAAATTAACTAATAATTAATTAACTAAATGTAAATTTAATGTTTACTATGAAAATATTCCGTAAACTAATAATTTGTATATATAATCACAGTTTATTTTAATCACTATTTATATTATAAAAATCATTATAAAACTCTATTAAAATTTTTCGAATATAATTAACTAATAACTATAGAAATAATAAGATAGAAAAATCGAATATAAGAAATAGAAAAAAAAATATATAAGAAATAACGTAAACAAGAAACTAAATTACTTTATTCTACTGTAACTAAATAACTATATGGTAGGGAATAAACGTGCAGTAATTGCCGATTACATGATTGCGGGCGGTCAGCAGTGGATTGGCGTTCACCTCATTGATGGTGAGTCTACGCCACCACTCGTCCCAAGTCATGTCGAGCAACAGGTACGCCAACTCCAGGGTCATAGTGTTGGGAATGACATTCCGACGAGCGTTGGTCACCAGCAGATGCATCGGCTTCTGCTGTCGCGGCAGATGGAACTGCGATCCGCCGGTCAGCGAGTGCGCGACAGTCATGCCGAGACTGTACACGTCCGCCTTAAACGGGCTGTACTGAGTAAGCTTGCGGTCAATCTCGGGTGCCATGCAGTCGGTGGCGAACGCGAACGTTGGACCGAAGGGCGGACGAGAAACGTCTACCAAATGAGAGTTACCGAAGTCGGCCAGAATGAAGCGCATTCTTCGCGGACTGATTGGATCTGTTTTGAACAGTATGTTCTCGGTCTTGATGTCCATATGGGCGATATGTTTGCGGTGCAGGTATTCGAGTCCGTTCGCGATCTGTGTCAGCCATAACAGTGTGTTGTGTTCGCCGAGACCGGTGGGCGCCCTCTCTATGAGATTGAACAGACTGGCAGTGCAGCGCTCCATAAGGATGCAGAGAGTGATGGGATGCGGAAACTGACTGCTCTCGTCGTACAGACGGATAGCGTAGTCATTGCTTAGCACGTGATAGTTCTCAGTTAGTGCCCGCATAACAGTTAGCTCGTGAAGAAAACGATTGACCGAATCGTTGACGCTTCGGGTCTGACGGGCGAACCTCTGGAAGCGAATGATTTTGCAGGCGAACTGCAGGTCTGCCGGATTTCCGATCGCATCCGTGCCGTAACCGCGAAACGTGGTCTCCCAAACAGTGCCGAACCCTCCCTCACCGAGTTGTTGGCCGAACT
>JAQIYA010000591.1:0-18704 GCA_034699355.1 Microtritia minima
GTATCCCATTCGGTGTCGTCTCTGTCGTACACGTGAAATGTGTATATGGGTCGCGGTTTTGCGGACTGATTGGCCGAACTTTTATGCAGCACTAGTGCGTCGATGAGAATGCAGGAGCCCTTCGAGACGGGCGTCAACTCGAACGTCTCGTCGAGGCCGATATCGGTCTCGTTAGTAAATATCATTGCCGGCTCTCTGTCCGGATTGCGAATCCATTGCTTGCGAAGGCCGAACCGATGCGAGCCGGGAGCGAACGACAGGCAGCCGTTCTCGGCGTTGGCGTCCTCGAGAGCGATCCAAACGCCGAGAACGCTAATGCGCGGTATAGTATGCAAAAAGGTCGCGTCCTGATGGGGGTTCACTTCGGCCCCGATTCCCGGATTTTTAAATATGTACATACTCTGAGCGACGAGCGGGTCCACGAAATTCAATCGCCTGAACAGGTCTTTGACTTTCACGCCGAAAGTGATGCGTCGGAACACCGGATTGAGCCAATGGAGAGCGTGGCCTATTTTGTTGAGGCTCTCGTACTTGTCCACCGCCAGCTCTCCGGCCTCGTTGAAGGCTTTCGACTCGTAAAAGTGGCGAATTTTGTCGCCCGACTCCATGAAATAGTCGGCCGATAATTGCGATTTGGCGGACGCCACGAATAATTTGTTGCCATAGTTAACGCCGTTATCTTCGCTGTCAAACGTTTGGTCGATTATGTTTTTAATTTCTTGCTTAAGATCGTTCACTTCGTTATCTGATAGAAAATTTTCTATAACTGCATATCCGTTCGTACGCAGCTCTTCAGCCACTTTGTCCAAACCCATTGAATGCAATTAATATAATTCTTGAAAATTTTTATTTACAAAAGATTTCGCAAAACCAAAACTCGAAAATTATATGTTGATTATTATGGTTGAAAGTGATGAAAACTTTCTATCAGTTTTACATAGAAGTGAGTTTTCAAGTATGTTTGTGCGCAGTTTTGCACAGTTATCGCAAACACGAGATGAAATTTAAATAAATTTGATAAAAACTTTAAGGTCGTATACAGTTAGTCCCCATTAAAGCACTCCTAAGGCTATTTTGTGTTGAAAATTTAGCACAACAATAATTTTTCGAAACTAAAATTACGATAAGATTTATTTAGGCATACGTCGCACAATTTTCAATTAGTTTATTACGTACAGTATATTACTTATTATAGTTTTTATCTAATTTTTATAATTTAAAATACACCAAAAAGTCTGAACAATTTAAAGTGAAAACTTAAAGTTTGTTTTCAAAAATGAAAGCTTTAATAAATATGATATTTCACTCATTTTACTAATCCTATATAGTTTATACGTGTTTAATGAACTGTAGGGACTATTTGTTTAGTGAGCAAATCATGAATCTTTCAAATAACAATATTATTTAAAAGATTAGCGCGTAATGAAAATACAACAATCAAAATTGAAATTAAAAATTGAAAACTTTTATTTTTATAAATGAATTATTTGTTAGCAAACAATGATTTATTTTGATTTAAATAAATTTTAATTCTTTTTAGTAAAATAGTACGGCATATAAAATTTTAAAAACTTTACTATTTGTTGTTTTGTTTAATCATTAAACAAAAATAAACAAAATTAGAATAAATTTAATAATTTTAATTTTTCATATTTAAATTTCTTAGTTTCAAAATTCGCAATCTCTTTAAATATATCATAGATAAATACAAATTAAACGTTTAATAATAAATATTTTAATTATTTCTACAAAAATGCGTTTAAGATCATATATCCGGCAAATTCTAACATTTTTTCTTGTAAATGAAGTACAATAACATAATAATTGTATGTTAACACGAATCGAATTATTATTTAATAAAAGCATTAATCCTAATGTATTACCTTTCTTGAGCTAATGAGAAATATTCGTGATATAAACTAATTAATTAATAACAGGTTCTTTAACTAAAATGAGAAATGAAAAATATGTATAACGCAGGCCAGCGATTACATTAATTAATTAATTAACCCAATCATAATAAAAACTATAAACAATTTTATAATTTGTGTAAATAGAGTGATCTCACTTATGTATATATAGATTTATCAATAATTAAGGCTTCTTTTTAAATACAAATAATAACATAAATTATATAAAACATTATTGCTGATTGTCGTTGAAATAAACTTTAGTGATAACTATGTCACCTGTAGATAGAGTTTGTGCCGACGCGTCGCACAACTGCTTGCTTACGATTAGCTGATTGTCAGGCATCAGCGGTTTGCCTGACATTTCATGCGAGCCGTTCGTATGACACGTACAGTTACAGCAGCTCTTATTTGATAGTAACGAGTCTGAGGGACTAAACATACCGGTATTAACATTGAAATTCATAATGTCTGGACTTTTGTTTGAATCGCACGAGTCGTCGTCCAAATCGGAGTTGCGATCCGAGTCGTCATCACTCGAACTCATATTATTATTATTGTTCACCGAATTTGTTGTGTTGGTTGAGTTGTATTCAGGATCAGTTAACTTCTTATCAATTCTTTCCAATTTTTTCGCCACTTTCTGCGATCCTTCGATTTTACCACGTATTTCATCGGTGAGATCTATATATCTAAATTAATTTATATACAGTAGATTAATAAATATATATTTTCAATAATAATAAATTTATTATACAACTTATAGATATATTCAAGTATCTATTCAAGTAACTAAAAAGTTTGTTAATATTATTCAAGTATTTGATTTGCGAAGGTATACCTCAATAGTCTGATCTCACGATTGCTGAGCACTATTTGTTTGGCCTCACTATTAAACAGCTTCAGCTTCAAGTCAGTCACTTCCATATCAATCTTCCTCTGTTTCTTCACTTGTTTCACTTGATCGACGTTAATCTTGGCGAACACCGCCTCGTGGTTGAGTTGGTTGAGTAGAGGCAGGTATTCCTGTCTAATTAATTTCGACATATTGTAATAGACTTCAGACATGAGCGCATACACATCGCACGAAGCGTTGTAAATCATTTCGTCAGTGAGGGGTCGATGACTCCAGTATTTCTGATCTTTTCGATAAATTTTTTTCATCTGCTCCTTCTTGGGATTGGCTTTCGGTCCGCCATAGAGATCGCAGAGCGAATTCAGCGCTACGTATTTCGCTTTGTAAGCCGGTCTGCCTGTGCTCTGCTGTTGAATGACTGAATGCGCCACTTGTGTGTCGAACACATTGTTAAGTGTTATGCCGTATTGAAAGTGCAGAGAAGAGCTCGCGTTTCGACTGTCGTGTATTATTTTCACTATTTTGTCCGATTCGAGCAACTCTTTCAAGCCGTTTGGCAACAGATCCGGATTAAGGAAAACATCGAAAATGTAGACTTTAGTGTTATTGCAAAGCGGAGAATCGGTGGGAAGATTGACGCCGATCTGCAGCAAAGTGATGCTGCCGTTCGCCCCCAAATTGATGCCTTCGCAGTCGAGCGCCACAGCGCTGTTCTGCACTAGGATTTCTTTTACCGTATCATTGCATTCTTTGCTTTTCGTTATAATTCGCGCGTTTCGTGTTATGTGAGACTCTATGTTATTTGAGAACTGATTGGAATTCGTCATATTCTTGTACTTGAGCTGCGAGTTGTCGGTCACTATTTTCATGATTTGCGAGCGAATTCGTTGATTGAAAGAATTGGCTGAATTGACACGCGATGGAGACGAGACTGGAGTGGTTGAGGTGCTCGACGACTGGGACGACGACATCGACGGCTGCACTGAATTGATTGACTGCTGCTCTGATTGATTGATTGACTTCTGTTTATTTTGATTAATTCTATCCTGAGTTAGACTCACAAAATTTGACTGAACGTGAAATATTTTTGAATTCATCTTCAAAAACGTTATCAAATCGTTGCTATTTTTCACAATATTGCCCCATAAATCCAGATTACAGTTATTCTTGAGGTGATTAAACAGAATTTCAACAGTTATTTGACTCGAGAACTGCGGAATCATTCGAGTTATTTCGGTTTCGAGAATCGCGATGAACTGCTGCGTGAGATAGGGATCGAACGGCACCTCTTCGGGCATTCGAGTGAGTGAGCCCTTACTCTTGCCGTCTTTCTCGAGCTTCTCTAACACACTCTGAAGCACAACGTAGTCGTCCTGAACCACAAAAACTTCGGGGTATTTGCACAGAAAATCTTTAAACTCTTTCGAATGCTGTCCCGAGACGTGTCTGATCTGTGGCGGCGCTTGCGATCTGTGGAGGCATGAGATGTGACTTAACATTTTCACTTTCATGTCATATGCATATCGATATTAATTTCTATTATTATTGTTAATGTAAAAACAAATGTCAAACCTGTGTCCCAACAAACTCTTGAGCGGCACCTCTGCGTTGCCGTATTGTCCAAGTTTTTGCTCGAAAAACTCGACCGCCTCTCGACTGTAGTCTCTCTTTCCCGTGCCGTTCGGATCATTACTTTCCCGCACTACAGGAGTGATGTAAACCTTTCAAAGATAAATATTTATTTAATTTATTTTTTGCTTTGTCTGTTAGACATGAACTGCTCGACAAATACCTGATCGTCTTCGATGGTGAACAGTGAGGGAAATTGGGACAAAAACTTTTTGAGACCGGCCTGACTTCCGCCGGCTATTTGTCTCATTTCTTTGGTAAACCCTTTGGTGCCGAACTGACACGAGAGGTCGTGGAGTGTCCGCGGCTGACCCTTGTCTACGAGTCGGTCCAAGAAAAACATGAGCGTTAGGTTTCGCACGTGATCGTAGTCCTCGTCCATTACGGCAGTGTTTCGGCGGCCGATAGTGTGCTGCACTCCGATTGACGGCCACTGTTATGACGGTCTATGTTAAGGCACTTCTGGCACATTCAAACAAAACAAAACACGCCTCGACTATGATATGATTTGATTTGATAATTATTGCCTCACGTATGAAATGAATGAAAAAAATTGTACGTTTAAAATGGAAAATTCATGAATAAATATTACAGACGTCTTCATTTGAAAGTCTCACTCGAAACGCGTACAAATCATGATTTGATTTTTTTTGTTTTGACTTTTATCACAAGAAATAGAGGCGAAAACACGCGTAAACGCCGTGAAACTGAAGTGTCGCCGATTAGGAGTGCGAGCGTCGCGTGATTTTTATTGGGTCAACAATCATATCAGTTGTCAGACCCGACCAAAACATTTTCGAGATAAACATTTACATTTCATTTATTTACATACGATATATTCATATTTGAGGTATTGATAACAAATATATAACCATAAACTCGTTAACAGCGTCTGCGAACTGATGTCAGTCATCATAATTGTCGTGACATTAATTGAGATATTTTTGGTGAAAATAGTTTCTCGCTTTTGAAATGTAAAAAAATAAACTTACGAATCAATTAATTAACGCTTAATACAGTACAGCTTATGTACATGTGTTCGCATCGCTAACTGTCACATTAATTATTTATTAAAAGTGTTTATCAAATGTGATTAATAGCAAAAAATTGGCCACATTTTTCTCACTTGTTTTCTCAAATTTGATTTCAAATGAGACGAGATTAACGTCGAGACAACAATTAAATAGTTTGCAAAGTATGGGGAAATGAGTGGCATTGCCTTATCTGTGAATGGGATGCGAATTCCATTCTCATCATAAAAGACGTTTCGTTGACTGCGTGTATGACTGCATACTTGCGTTTCGCTCGCACTGTGTGTGCGTTAACCATAACTACGATCAAATACAAGCCCAGTGTGTCTCACAGTAGTGGTTATCTCGCCTTTTGCCTGTATTTTTGGCTGCAGTATAAACTGTAGTTTAATTAATAGAAATATACAGAAATATATGTAGTTTACTCAACAGAATTGATTATAATCTGTATGTTTATGTTGAATGCGTTAATGTGTTAATACGTGACGACAACGGCTGTACATTTTATATTTAGTAATTGTTAATTAGGATGGCTTTTAAATTTGTAGTGACTTTTAAAGTTGGCTTTAATGTTACGCAACATATGACTGGCTTATGATGAGCTAAACGATTATTATGTTTGAGCAGAAATTGAGTTGAGATAATTGGCAGAAACATCTTCTTTGAGTTAAAATATGTTTTCATGTATTTTATTATTTATTTAAGTTAATAATAAAATAGAAAAATAGTTAAATGGTATATAAAAAAGAATATAAAAAAATTATGCTAAAAAAAGTTAACTAATAATAATAACTAAAGTTAACTTTTAAGTTAAGTTAAAGTTAACTTAAAGTTAACTAAAGTTAATAATAATATCTCATTATTCATTATTTTTACAAGTTTTTAATGAATTTCGTAAAAAAATAAATATAACATTTGATCGCTAATTTTTATTTTACATAAAATGAAAATTACTAACAAGTAATTGAATCTCGAATTTAGTTAGTTTTTTAATATGTTGTGTTATGTAATCGTAAAAGTTTTAATTTGGAAAAGTTTTATTACACTAAAATAAATAAAAACTTAAAGTCTAACAACAAATTAAAAAACAAATAAAAAGCAGCAAATTTTAAAAAACAAATAAAAACAACAAAAAATAAATAAAACAAAAAGTCTAAAATCCTTGTTTGAGATCTAACAGCGCTATCATTTGCTAATTTGCTTTGACTGTATAAGTATAATTTTTTATAAGAACATTATCAGATTAATTATTGAAAGTTGAAGAACCAGTTCCTAAGCATACATACCTTACAAATGATTACTGATTATGATTATCATATGATAAACAAATTTTCAATTTTCATTATTCAATCAATTAATTCAAACTTCTCGCACGTCCTTATAAACCCAAACCGCGTTTAAGCAACATATGTGTATCACGTGCTCACTTTATTATTGCCTATATGTTCGGTATGTTTTCAAAGCTAACGATAAGATTAAATGTGATTTATTATTAAATTCATTGCAAAAGTAATTATTTTAATCGTTAAAATTTCAACACTAAAGTATCCATTATTATAAAAGTAATACTTTTACGGTCACAAATCCTTACCAATCGAAATGAGCTCAACCCGATTACTCCTGCTGTCCAACTCGACGATGTCGGGCACCCCTTATCTCGAGTACGCCCAGTCGGCGATCACTCAATTCCTGGTCGGCGTTAAACAAGTACTGTTCATACCGTTCGCCGCCGTAACCATCAATTTCGACGATTATCTCGAAAAAGTTCAGAACGGTTTGACTAATTTCAAGATCGTTGGCATTCATAACACCGATGACTATCAGAAAGCCGTGGCCAACGCTGAGGCCATTTGTGTCGGCGGTGGCAATACGTTTCACTTGCTATATCACCTGCAGGTCAATGATTTGTTGGACGCCATACGAAAGCGGGTCATCAACGATGGCGTGCCGTACGTCGGCTGGTCTGCTGGCTCTAATGTGGCCGTGAGTTTCATTTTTTACATTTTTTTTACCGACAATTTGCTGCCCTTATGTAATCGAGTTGTTAACCCTTTTCTTTTTGAAGCAAGTTTCAAAATTTAAAATTTTATATCTAGAATCTCGATATTTTATAGGCACCAGATATTGGGACCACAAACGATATGCCAGTAATTTGGCCAAAATATGATCGAGCGTTGAATTTAGTTCCGTATAATATAAACCCTCATTACAACGAGTGGAAACCTATGGGCTATCAGGGAGAGGGTCGTAACGAACGGCTCGACGAGTGCGTTGTGGTCCGCAAGAAACCAATAGTTGCCTTAAGCGAAGGTCTGGCAATACTGGTCCAAAACGGCAAACACGCTATTTTGGCCCCAGATTTGGGTTCTTACGAGTGCACGCGTTGCGCTAAAATATGGAAACCGAAGGGCGACTCGAAGACCGACTTCCAAGTCGACGATCTGAGTCTCAGCCAAGATTTTACATCTTTTATTTCTTAAAAACTTATTTTATTAATGCAATAATAATACAATGATTTATAAACATTATATTATAAATTAATTTTGTCATAAAAATGTTTAATTACAACAATCGGATGCAAATAAAATTTCATTTTTAATGCTTGAAAATGAATAATTCGAAATAAGAATATTTAGTGAGACATAATATGTGAGATAATTTTATACAAATTTCTATTTCGTATAATATAGTAGAGTCTAAATTAAAAACCGGTAAAAAAATAGTTTTTTAAAAACCGGTATAATATGGATAATAAATAAAAGTTTTACATTTGAACTTAAGATACAATAATTATTGAGACTTATTATTAAAAAACAGTTCTAAATAAAGTTTTATAACCTCTAACATTAGAGTATGGATGAGAAGGAGGACAACAAAGGTGTAATAATATAAAATTAAACAAATATTCAGTGATAATATTTAAATTTAAAAAAGCTGCAAAATTTTAAGATTTAACATAATTTTATCAAATGGCAGCAAATAAAATATATATATAAACAATAATAATGCGATAAAACTGAGAGCAAAAAAATGGCAAAAAAGAAATAACAACAAAATCGAAAAAAAATTAGTGCATCTATAATACAATCGAAACATCAAATGTCGACGCAATACATAGGTCGACATCATTTCTTCGGAATATTACTTCGCTCGCCTCTGCAATTGGGACAAAACCATTTGCCCTTTGGTTTGGTGTTGAGCGAGACGCACGAAAAGTGAAACCACTCGATAGTGCAGGCGCTGTTGTCGCAGCAGATCATTTCGCCGAAGCTGACCTGTTCGCAGAGACAGTACGTCGGCTCGTCGGGATCAATGGGCGCGCCCTCGTAAAGGGGCGGCGACGAGTTCGGTAGCAGACAATTGCCGGCACCGCCTTTGGTTCGCTTCAGATCCTTATGCGACGCTCCCTTCACTCCTCGCTTAGCGCTACGTTTGGCCAGATTGGCGTCCATCGAGTCGTGATTACGCGACGACGTGTTCCTTCGCGCTGAGGCTCTCTTTCCCGAGAGAGTGGACGAACTTGTGCTCACATTACTTACGTTATGTCCGTTACCATTGGATGAAACGGAAACGTTTCCATTAGTGGTCTCCTTGTTGTTGACCTCATTGCTGGTCGAGGCCGTCGTAACCGTATTTGTTTGGCTCAACGAACTGCTAGTCGTTTCGCTCTTCTGAATGGCAGTCGAATGGTTGGCCGCGACCAGAGTCGGACCGTTACCGCTATTCAGTGTCATGTTTCGAGAATTGTTAGTTAAGTTTGAGGACGTGCTAAACATGGTGACAGCCCTGTAGTCGAAGTCCAACTGACGCGCCTTACAGTCCAATTGGTCGAGAATGGACTGAATGAGAAGCAGCTTTTCGTCAGCGATTTCCTGGATTTCGATGAGCCATCGCTGCACTCTAAGCATTGCATTCCGCTTACGTGACTCACTGGTGGCCGCTCTGCCGCACACCAGCTCTAGCGTGCTCTCCAACTGAGACAAGAGCTGGTGATAGCGGTGGTTGTGTTCGTGCAGTTGAGTGATCTGTCTTGCGATGTCGTTCGGCACGTTGTCCACCAAATCCATGTAGTCGTCGATGTATTTGGCGATCGAGTGCAGCGGCGACTCGTTCGCCGACGCCGTCGTCGACGTGATGAACGGCGACGAAGACGACCACATGTTTGATATTAGCGTTTAATGAGACAAACTCTATGTAATTATTATTATTTTTCTATATGTGTTTCACTGTTTGATCACAACATCGAAGTCAAACCATATTTGCAGACATGTGTCACAACAGGCCATCAATTATGTGCGCAACGTTTACGTGATCGACATTCGCTTACATTGTTATTCCCTTAACTATTAATAACTAATTACAGTATAGTTAGAGAGCGAAAGCCATTCGGCAATGGATTTGCAAATTTAAAAGCGATAATAAGTTTTCAAACGCATAAAAACAATAATAATGTTTGACGTCAATTGTGATAACAGAGTTTGGGGTATTTGTCGGGCTATTTGTTGGGGTATTTCTCGCCAAAATATTTCTACTTTGTATAAGTTTGTGCTATTATTATAGGCATTGAATCGCTTTGATTGGCTGTTGTGTTGCGATAGCTGTGCTCAATGTTAGCCAAAATCAATTGAACCATATTTTTACAGCTGTAATGCTTTCCTCAAACCATTTCTAGTTTCACTCAATCTGTATCGCTATCAATATAATGGTTTGACTGTCAATTCACGATAACGCCAACCAAACAATCAAAGACTCGCATAATTGACGCATTTTTTTTGGCTTTAATTTCATTATTAAATGAATTATTCATTAATTGATAATAAAGTATTTAAACTAATTTTTAACATCTTTTTTAATATTTTTTAATTTCCAAACTCTCAATTTAAGGAAACATTTCATTTCGTAATAGTGTTTATTAATCGAAAACATGGTAAATCCGGTCTCAATAGAATGGCAGCTATGAATTCACATGAGAGCCACTATCATTGCCTGTCATATTGTGTTAAATACAGATTAATATTCATATTAATCTGTGTCAACATATGAGGCAAATCATTAACAAACGCCAAATTTGTGATGCAAAGCGTGCTTAAAAATCCCTAAAAGTGTAGTGCGTTTTATAGCATCAAAATAGCGAGAGAGCTGTCATTTTCATTATCTCATTGTATTCAACACTTACTTATGCCCACTTAAATGGCAAACATATTTACGCATTAAAATAGTAAATATAAGACTATTTCGCATCAAATTAGCAAATAATAAACATAAAAATCTGAAGCCTAGAGTTTGTTTAATTGCAATCACATTAGGGTTATATCAAGCAATTGCATAATATTATTATACAGTAATTCAATGTTTGTTTACAAATGAGAGACTCGTGAATATCACGTGACGATTGACTCACTATTCAATGACAACTGTATTGCTTTAGTATAGCTTTTCAGCTATAATTGATATTAATCTATAAACAAAACTGCGTTTAAAATTACGTTTATTTACATGTATTTTATTTTCACGTCTAGACCTGAACTCAATTGAGACTTGAGGTCTATTATCTTGATTTGTTTACATAATGTTTAGAAGTAATATTAAAATTTAGACAAACGTGAGAGTAATAGTGAAATAATGGATTCTTTGGCGGCCGTCGACACTATAGTCGACACTCCTATGGTCGACAAACTGCGAACCATTAGACCGTTCACCGAATCGCAACTGTTAACCCTTTACAGTAATACCGAATTGGAGGCCAACAATGAATTTATTAATACTTTTATTGAGGTATTTTTACTTATAATTTTCCTAATTTTTATTTATATATTTTAAAGTTTTTTTAATACGCAATAAAAAATTAGTTTTCGTTATATTATTTGATTATTTAAAAATCATTATAAACAATGTTAAAATAAAGTCTATTTTCATTTATTATTGATGCTATTAGTGATTAAAAAATTTAAATGTAAATTTCTTGATTAATAAGTAATTTTAATTAAAAACTAGAAATATTCGCGCATCGATGACAACCAATTTTATCAGCTTATGCTGAAATTAGAAAAGCTTCGCGAAAGACAAAGCGATTGCAGAATAAAAATAAACGATTTGAAACTATCGGGAGAGTCGTTGCAGGAAAATGTTTGGCAATTAAATAGCAAAACAATTAGTAGACCAAATCGATGCGCTGACAGGCGTCACGTCGAGGCTAAACATAAACACAACGAGGCGTCGCTTAATGAGGTTCAGCTCAAAAGTTTAGAAAAAAATTTGTTTTGGCTGAGAGACACAGTTGTGAGCGAGAACTGCATTAATTCATATTTATCGCAATTCGCTGAGTTGGAGATCGAAACAATTATTAATGATATAATCGGAGAAAATGATAACGAATTAAAGCGTCAAAAGTTGAGACAAACAATTGCTGCTTTATTTTCTTATCTGAGACGTCCAATACTCGAAGACAACGATTTGGTCAAAATTGCTTCTAATTGGCTCATAAATCTCGTAAAAAATTATTTTTATTGAAAAATCAAGTCATATCAATGATTAATTTATTCTTCTTTTTAAGGTGTCGTCTCTTCTTGCGATATCTTCAATTGAAGACCACTTATTTTTGTTGAATCATGTGTTGCGCTGTACCGCTGGTTCGTCCTTATGGTCCGCTCATTTCATTCAATGTCCAAATCCTCTCTCCGTTTCCGATATTGAACTCGGATCGCAATATATTAATCACTGCGTTACTGTTATTTCAACAATTTTATCGCCTATTTTGTAAGGATTTTTAAAAGTTTAATTAGTTTTAAAAAAAACATGCATTTGCTTATTATTAGGGCGAGAGAAAAATTTATTGGAATTTCTGAAGTGACAAAAAAGAAAAACTTGACATCTGATGACACGTGGCATTTAGTCGATCCAGATATTAATGATGTTTGTTAAGTTTAATTCGTTATAAATAGGTTTTGATAATTAAGCCAATTTTAATATTTTCACATATAGACTGCTTTATAATTTTTAGATTTATTTTTTTATATTAAAAATATTTTATTGTTCTTTATTTGAAAATTGCTCATAAAATCTTTTAAAGATTTTATTTTTATTTAAGTTATTTTTATAAAATATTTAATTTTAGAAAAATTCGATTTCATAAAGTTAAAATACAGTAATTGCATGAATCATTAATTTTAATTTTTATAAATTATGTAATTGTTGTTAATTAATTAATTGTAATTATCTAATTGTTTATCTAAGGGTGAAGACGTAACCAATAGTCCGCTTCAAATTGCAGAAACAGATGTTATTAGGTTTTTAAAGCAAATTCCTTTCAACGATGTTTTGAAATATGCTTCGATGATAGGAAACCTTAATGGTTGGTATTACTGTAATAATTTTTTAATCAGTTATTTAACTTTTAAATGATGAAATTTAAATTTAAATTCTTGTATTTACACTTATAATTATAAGTTATTTATAATTTTTTATTAATTTAAATTTTGTTAATTTAAAATTAAATAATAAAAGATACTGTATGTTCTTTTAGTATATATTTTCTAATACTTAATAAATACTTATTTTCTAATATTTAAATATTAATTTAATTAAGATATAGATATTTCAAATGGCAGCACACCCTGCGAATCAACAGAAATACAAATGCTTAAATTACTTTCATTTAGCACTAAATTGATTCAAATTTTAAAGCAAGGTTTACAAAGTTTTAATTGTTTGCGTTATAAGGAACTGACAATTTATATCAGCTCAATGATTAGGTATTATTATAATCTATTTAATAGACTAAAACTTAATTAATTAACCCAAACTTTTCAGACGAACCGTATTGTGCGTATCCAAGCTTTGGGTGAATTGCAAAACACACTTTGTGGCGCACGACCACGCGATGATTCTTCGATTACAAGTGGAATTCGACCACTTTATGCTGCGATCGATAGTCACGATTTTAGCAACTAATAGACAGGGCGTTTATAATTTTTTATCTGTATTTACTTTCGATGGTGTGTCCGAATCAATGATGTGGCATATATTATGGGTGGTGTACAATAATGGTAGAGACGAAACTGATGATTTGGGTGGACTCTGTCCGTACTTCAGCGCTACTTATTGGAAAAATAAGTTTGAAGAGGCGACTGTTCAATACCTGTTTAAGGAAAAATTGATTCCTCTCTCAAATTCAGAGTCGCATAGTTTGCTGACATTATTATATAATATGGCTATTTCTCGAAATATTGATGAACAACAGTTTGTTCTTACCATTCTTCGCGAAATCTTTGAAATATCTTTTCAAACCAAACAATTATCTGATAAAATGGTTGAGAAAGGAAAGCAATTGATTATTAGAATATGTTTAATGCAGCAAAGTTTGATCGCATCACTTATTGATCAACTTTTAGACCACGAAACTGATAACGAAGTATAATGTTTTAAAAACAAATTCACTCTATTAACCAATTTAATTATTTTTTTATAGAAAGTTATTGATTTATTCAGCGAATTACCATTGAATGCGTGGATTCCTGAAGACGACAAATTTAATTTGTTCTGCGAATGGCTTATTTCACACTCTATCGATAGCTTTTTGAATCAAATCGCAAGAATTATATTTTCAAAACTTAATTGGTCTGTCGATCATTTAACGAATGCTTTATACATGAATATCAAAAGACATCAAACTCTTGCTATAAAAATATATTTGTCATTAACTAACAACTTGATTGCAAAGAATGCCAAAGAAATGTATAATACAAATGTTAAGCAATTTGGTTATGAAAATTTATTGCTTTTAGCAAAGTCGACAACATTCCCAGACTTTGCTAAATGGTGTTGGAATATGTTATTGATATTAAGATTACATTTGTTTGAACGATCCGAAGATGAATGGGATATCATTTTTTCCGATCGTTATTTTAATTTTAAAGAAAATAATGCCAAGGATTTACTCTATTTAGATGTTGACTCAAACATGGTTTCAATATGTAGAGGAATAGATGAACAAAATCCGTTTGCTTTATATATAGCACTCATGATTACCGATTTAAGTTTATCGTAAGTGAAAAATCATTTTATTATATACTTATAATTTACTATTTCTTATATTTATTTTTTAGAACGTCTTCATTTGAGAAATGCTTAGATTTGATTGAAAAATTACTTTCAAATCAGCATTTCATTCCTGTTATACGAATATTATCTATCTTTTTGCCATTACATACCAGTCAGTGTGATATATTAATCTCTCGTTCAAAATTAATGACATTATTTAGTCAAATGTTTGTATATATTGGTGGCGAAGTGATTGGAGTCATAGCTCACCAGCTTTCAAAGCTATCTGACGAAGAGTGTCAATTAAAACTTCTTATATGTTGGACCAAAATTATTTATGGCGTTATTGGTTCGGTGTTAAAGGCTCAGTCATCGTCGTGGTCTAATTATGGTTCAGTCGAATTAAAGCAAATAGCTTTTATTTGTGATAACATTTCGATGATCATCTATAGAGATGAAAAATTAAAGCACGATTACTTGAGATATTTATCAGAACATCCGTTCGACATACAAAATTATAAGCTCTCAACTCCCGGTTGGTTCTCGTCTTTATTTAACTGGAATTCTTCGACCGCATACAAAAAGTGCGAATGGATTACTCCCTTACATATTATTTATTGGCAAAATCAAAGTAATGTTTGGCTCGGATGGCTTGTATCTGAATCTGATTCACTGCGAATGGAAAAATTATGGGAAGATATTGTAACGGAGATTAGTGTTGATCACGAGATTAGCATTGAATTAGCGATAAATGTAATTATTTAATTAAGTTGTTCTCGAAGTTTTCAAGTTTTGAAATAATGAAATAATATTTTGCTCACTTTTTTATTTAGAATGTGTGCAATCGGTGTAATCGCACATCGATACCAATTTCCATATTACCCATAAACTCGTGGTTAGCACTATCTATGAGCACTCCGACGGGTCATGATTTAGAGCCTATTATTTGGTTTAAATTTTTTGCTTCATTCTTTGCTAGCAGTGACTCTTGTAATTCTATCGGATTAAAGTTTATCGACAATGAGATGAGAAAAAAATTAAATAACAGATTAAATTTGTTAATCGATTACCACCACAAGCTATGGGTGACCAATGATAGCTCTACTCGTGATAGTGATGTATTGCATGACGAATTGACCAAATTGTTTCGCGCATACATTCTTTGGTTAGAAGACTCTCAACTTCACGACGTTTTTGTTAATCTCGAACCATTTCCGCCGCAATATTTAATTAGTCTTCTTAAGAAAGCTATGTCTAATGAGTGTAGCATTCAATTTCATTTTGATTATGTGGATATGAAGCATATAGAAGTCAAAATTTTACAGTTTCATAATTTGTGGCGAGATATTTGTGCGCAATTTTTAGAATCATCGCTTTGCTTCAAATGTGATGACGAAATCAGATTAATAGCTGATGGTATTGTGTTTAAATTATTACGTTATATTTCTATTTATTAATAAATGATTTTATCTTCAGATGAGATGCCTTTAGTCGTACCCGAACTAAAAAAGTCAAATTTGGAATTTTTCGACCAATCATTTGATTTATCAAACAATAGCACGGCATTACTTATTCTTATACAGCACAATGTCAGAGATGTTCTCGAAGAAGCAAAGTATTAAATAATTAATGTCTTATGTTTTTTTATATTAAACTAATTTTTTGTATTTTAGATTTTTTGAAAATATGTTACATAAATTTGATGATCTTAATCAATCATTTATGCAATATTTACCTCAACTATATTATAATATGAAAAAGGAGGTATTAATAACTAATTTATTGATATCCAAAAGAATGATAATTTAGTTTTAAATTGTTATTATAGGTAAAATTTTTAGTTCCCTGTGATAAAGATGCATACGATCCAAAGGGTTGCAGCGGTCCGGCAGCCATCAAAATAGAGGTAATGTTTATGTTTTTATGCGTTTAAATCAATAAATTAATTAAGTATGAAGTTATTAACTTCAAAGTGTGATGGATTTGTGTTTAAACATTAGAATTTTAAGTAAGTTATTGTAACTACAAGTTATTTGAAATTTTTAAAATTTCTTATCATATTTTTAAAGATTTGTTTTTGTTTTTAACATTAGTTTATTGAGGCCACACAAAGTCAACACACTGTTAAACAAATTGAAAAGAATAGAATGGATTTCGATAACACTTTATGCCAACTCATTGAAACGCCTTCAAATAAAGTTGTTAGCGCTTCACTAATTATTGAAAGATATATTCCGTATGTTTAAAACATTTATTCTGATATTAACAAAATTTAGATTTTTTAATCAAAGATAATTAACTTTATTAACTTATTTTCTATAGAATATTAATAAAAAATTATGATTTTCAAAATGTCGAACAAAGTGATGTCGAGAGAAATTTATTGGCATCTCTTCTCGTTTGGCTTAACGATAGCAACAACTTGTTTGCGCCCTCCAAACAAGTTTTTTCTGCTTTACTCGATGCTCTCGGATCTGTAAGATATTATTAATTATTGTTCAAACGTAAACATATTTTAGCCAAATGTAAAACATTTCAGATTTCTGAAATTAGAAGAGATGAAACAAATATGTTTATACTCGAGACTGCAATCAATAATCCAAAGCTAATTGAATATCTCGCGCCTCGATTAGAACCAGGAAAGTCTACTACTGATTGTTTTTTAAATATGTATCAACTAATACAGGAAAGGTTGACCAAAGTTACGCCACTCATATCTTTCGTTCTGCTAAGCAAGGTTAGCTTTTTAATTATTTATTTAGTTATTTAAATATATTTGTTTATAGTTTGATGTTTCTCTTTGGTTTAAAAATTCTTCGACAATACAATGTCTGAATTTAATAAGTATTTTGGGCGATGCGCTCTACAGTTTCGGAAGTAATCCTAAAGACGAATCGCAAATTATACTCGGAGTATGGCTTTGAATTGTTTTATTTAATATTTTCTATGTTTACAAATTTAATTTTAATTTCCAGCTCTATAGAAAACATCTGCAATACGCTATTATCTTTTGCTTTCCCGAATATATTAAGGATGTGCTCAATATTTTGTTGAAAGGTTATAATCAATTTGAAATTAAATTATTAGAAATATTATGAAAGTAATAGGAATATTAAAATTAAATTAATTGATTACCAGGAATGAGAAACTGTACAATCACTTCAAATTTATGGAATGATGTGCTTCTTTCGTTTGGATTCTTTATGACTGTTGAGGAAAACATCGATTACTATAATTTTTATAATGAATGCAAAAAGTATTCCAATAATCAACCATTATTTTCAGCCAATGAAGTAAGATTTAAACAATACAATGCATTATATTTACTTTAATGTAATTTTTAACAGCTTTACGATATTTTATTGCTTTTATCGACGCATTTTTATGATGCATATCAAGAAATACCGCTTGAATTTCTTGAGCATTACAAGACTTATGTTCAAAGATATCTTCTATTCCTAACAAATATCTCCTTTTGTTGGACTAATATTAACTCACGATTTCCTCCGTGTATGTATTAATATGTAATAATTTTATATGAAATAGACTATAAAATTGAATTGTGTTGAAATACAGGTCACATATTAAATGTTTGGAATCCATTCTACGATAATTGGAAAGTATGGCTCTTTCCTAAACGCTCGACTCGTTTCATTAATTCCGAAGATTTTAATTGTGTTTGGGATTTGTTTTTATTGAATATTCAATATTTCATTGACTGCTTTCAAGGTTTACACAAATATCTGACAAAATTTTTGCCATATATTTATTGTGGACTATTATTCTTATATTTATGTAACATTCAGTTTTATTTCTAATTTTTATGTAATTACAAAGTGAGCCAAATTGGAAATTTATTCGAAGCTACTGTTCGACAAAAAGCTTGGGATCACTTCACTGAAGCTCAGCAAAAACATATCGACTCCTTGTTTAAACAGATTAAGGTTATATTAATGAAATAAGTTGTTGAACAGAAAATTTGAATAACATTTTATTGAACACATTCTAACTAAATAGGGATTAAAGAGCGATCATATCGAGGAAGTGGTGGACAAAAGAGAAAACAACGATTTGAGTGATAATAGATTGAAAGCAGTTGAAGATGAGGTTAATATTGATAATAATGATAGTAATGATAGCGCTATTATAGTTGATAAATGATAAAATATAATTATTTCGATGTAAATATGCATAACTGTTGAGAGGCATAGACTGTGCTCGAGTTCAACACTAATTATC
>JAQIYA010000592.1:0-18695 GCA_034699355.1 Microtritia minima
CAGTTATAATCAACAACCTTCTATAATCAACATATTCTCAAATACAATTGAGTTGATTATAGATGCACTCGACTGTATTCAAATTAACACTTAAGTTTATTAAAGCACATTTAAAGCTTAAACAACTATAGTCTCCAATAGATGCTAACACTTATAGTTTATTGTCACACAACACTGTTATTTTACAATTTAAATTGCTTTGTAAAATAAGCTGTTATCAAATATGTTTAGGTAAGAATGAACCATTTCGGTCAGTGTCCAAATTTCATCAATGAATTTGAATTTTAACAAATTTCGATCGGATATAACAGCAGATTAGACCGATATTTATGCATTTTATTGCATTTTTAATTTTCATTCCATAATTTGTTTAGAATTTCAGAATAGTATTACATATACAGTAAGTATATGTAGTAAGTATATACTATAAAATTTAACTTAAAAATCAATGCAAAACTTGACTTTTTTCAAATAAATAACTCAAATTTAATATTTCAATATTTACACTCACTTTTTTATTGAAGAAATATTGAGGAATGATAATTATTGTATTAAAGCAATTATGCATTTTTGTAATTAATGAAGTGAAAGCGCTTGTGATAAGTTTAGCGAGTTTAAGCTCAAATATACCATAATTTAAAATTCCAAAATATGAGCTTAACTTAACTTCTGGTAATGAGTTTGAGATGAGAAATATTTAATGTTTAAAATATTAATTATTTAATTTCTAAATATTTCGAAATAGAAATAATAAGATACACGCTTTCGAGCAAAAATGCTGCTAAAATAATTTATTAAACAAAAAAAACAGTAATGATATGATTAGCCAATCAGTAAAACTACATATATTTTATATACAAATGATTTTTAAAGAAAAGGCAGTGCAATCAGCTCTCTATTTATTTTATATAAATAATTAATAGATAAGATATTCTTATCTTTCTCTCTCTAATATATAAAAACAAAAAATAAATCGAGACGACTCTGCCTTTCTTTTAACAAAATATTTCAATGTATAAATGTGTAAATCAATTCTGCAGTCAATAGGAATGATATAACAAGTGATGTACTAATCAGTTGTTATGTTGTATTGCAAAATAGTTACCTTTAGAGGTCAGAATTACATGTATATAAACACATCGTCTGTAAAATTATAATCAAATGCTTATATAATTAAATTGCATTACACATAATTATCTAATT
This sequence comes from Microtritia minima, assembly GCA_034699355.1. Classification (NCBI taxonomy): domain Eukaryota; kingdom Metazoa; phylum Arthropoda; class Arachnida; order Sarcoptiformes; family Euphthiracaridae; genus Microtritia; species Microtritia minima. Next base: position 1,204 of record JAQIYA010000592.1, read on the forward strand.
AAATGAGAAAATATAATATAAATAAACACTATAATCCTGAGTAATAGGCGACAAATGATAATTGCAACACGTTTTCAATTGCAGTTATTTTGAGATTAAGTCAAATGAATGACTAGGAGTACTAATGGTGACAAAATCAAACTACACTAACAATTAAAGTAAACATCAACATTAACACCTAAATAATACTAATATATATCATATATATATATATATATATATATATATATATATATAAATTGCTTGCATAAATGCATATTTTAATTTGTTAGTGTAGTCTTACGTCAAATATTTCTGTTATTCTTGTACACTATCTGTGAGGTAATGTTATGTTATAAATATGTTGAGATTTTCTGTATCTTGTTTTTAGTTTTAATTAATTATAAATATATGAATTGTTGTAAATTTATTCTTTTATAATAAACTAAAACTTGTTAAAAAAAGATACTAAAATCATTATCATATCAAATAGAAATGTTTTATGCGCTGTTTGTAATGTACAGAAATGAGATAATGTAGTACTCTTTAGGTTCAACAATTAAATGAAAGTGAGCTTTGATTATATGAATTATTTCGTATGCAAAATAACAGTTGTAATGTATAAGTTATGGTTAAAACATTATTTACAATCAATGACCAATGACATAAAAATCTAACAGTAAGGCATTATGAGTATAATAATCGATCATAAGTCTCATGTTTTCAAAGTAATAACTTCAAACTTGAGTTATATGATTAACAACAATATTGTTTGGCACAAAAACGTGTTTCATCTCTATCTCAGGCAACGTGACATAACCGTTACCATTTTTAACAATGTGTGGATTGACTTGATTGATGTTATTTGCACTGTTTTGATTCAACGATTCATGTATTACATAGCCATTGCTATTCTTTATTAGTTTATCATTTTTGTTATCCATATATTTAGGCTTAACATTCAATGATTTAGTTGGGATGAGGTCTGATGTGGATGTTGTGGTGTCGGATGTATTGTTTTCTGATTCATGAGGTAACGTCTTTGATGGAGAGATCGATGATAAGATCGGTGATGTAAATGCACCCGAATTAAGGTCAACTAAGCTATTGTTTTGAATTTTTTCACACTCACTGAACGTTCCCGAACTCTCTGAGTACAAGACTGGATGACTAATAATTTCTGTTTGGTCATTATTATCACCATTTGATGAGGTGGACGACACTTCTGCATCGTAACTGGTTTGTGACCAATCCTTTTCTCGATCCAATCGTTTCTTTCCAGATCGCAAACTTGTTGACGGATCGCCGTTATTCAAAATACTTTCAATCGTAATGTAGCCGTTAGTTGTCTTGTTTTCTGTTCGCTTATTTGGTGAAGTGCTTCTTAAATCTGAAGGAACGTAATTGTTTTTAAATAAGAACTGTCGCCTCACACCAAACTTAGAATATTGATAAACTGGAGAAGAGGCCCGAATGGGACTTCGGTTTGAATCGCCGACAAAACCCGTCTTCGAGTAAGGACTCGAATTTTGAATTATATTACTCAGACTTTTGGCCATTTCTGGTTTATAATACTTTGAAAGATCATTAAGAATATTATCGTCTTCCTTAATAGGTAAGTCGAAAATTGATGGCTCGCTATTTGATAGCAAGCTATACGTGCAAATCGTATGATTTAATGTCGAATCGTAGAGAGGATTCTTCACATCGAATTTGGTTGGAAAAGTTGACACTATTTCTACTTTATTCGCGCGACTTTTCTTACGCCTTCTTTTATCTTGATTTCCACTTGAGTTCAAATCAAGTCCAGAATCTCTACTTCCACTCGAATCACTACTTCGAGCGCACAACTCATCCACAATTGGTAAAAGTAATTTTGGCGAGATTTTATTTTTGGTGAGTTCGTTACGTCTGGTGGAACGAAGAGCGTCTATTTCTGCTCCTGAATCGGAAGACACGTGAACTTCTCCATTACTCGAAGTGGAGGATACGCTTCCGTGCGCGCCGTTTTCGCCGCTCGCCTGACGACTATAGCTTAACTTATTTGTATCCGAATTCGAATCCTTTCGCATAAGGCCTTCGGTAGAAGTATTGCTAACATTGGAAATACCAGAACCATGTCTGTTCTTAAACAGGTCGTCGTCTACAAATTCATGCGTAGATCTCATATCTGGAGTGCTATCACTGCGATTAAATCCGAGGCCTTTGTTAAATGAGTTGTCATAGTCATCGGTAACAAAAGGCGGCGCTTCCAAACCAGATGGCAATTGAATTTTGATACTTTTATAATAATCCATTTTCTTTTTCATCCAACGAACTAACATATAGAGAACAAACACTAGAAGAGTGAGACCAAAAGCACTTCCAGCTATAATGCCGGCCAAATACACTCCATTGTAGGCATGAATGCCGAGGCATGAATTAACGTAAGTGCCATCACTATAGTTTCCATACAACACTTCGTCTCCTCTTTTATTAACAGCTAAAACTTTAACCATATAGCGCTGATAAGGGGATTCCCTTTGAAACTCCTCATCAGAAGAGTCGCAATTAAATTTCAATACATAATTATCATTAAAACCCGATATATTGTAATATTCGGGCTCAGATGTGCTACCATTCAATTCAATTCTCAACATATAATAACTAATTGGTCCATTTTTACGCGATGGAGGATTCCATGAAATGCGAACAAAGCTTGAATTAATGACTTCAGAGCGCGGCGGATGCATCTGATCGGGTATCCATTCGGCTGTTTGAACGATTTCGTTACTGGTGTACGGCGAACAAAGTGAAGCGGTCACACACGCGCGCACTTGTATTTTATACGTCTCGTAACTATTAAGTCCCGTCAAATTGTATGAGCAATTGCTAGAACAATGCCCGATATCCACGTGATATATCTTTCCATTACTCAGAATGTCGTAATAAGTTATTTTGCCGTTTGGTTTTTTCGGTGGCGACCAACTGAGTTCAATTGTTTTGTGGGTTACGTCTAGAATAGTCAACTGTGAGGGCGCGTCGTCCGGAGAATCGGGAGACGTCTTCGCGTATTTTGGATTACTCTCTTCACTCGGACCGTTGTCTGTAAAAGCAACCACTGATATCTTATACATACTATAAGGACTCAATTCTGCGAGAATATAATTATTGGCTAAATTATCAGAAACTTGCGCGTAACGCATAGGCTCAGTGCAGTCTCTAGATTGCAAAATGGCAGGACTTGTCTTGCAGTATGAAATCTTATACTTCTCAACGACTCTCTTCTGTGCGGAACAGTCCAGTTTCCACGTGACTTTAATGCTGACTGAACTCAATACTTCTAAATAAACTTCATTGATTTTATCCAATTTGCCGTCTATAGGAACTATACATGTGGCCCAAGACATTCCGGACGAAGAAAACACAGTGCTTGAAGACACTGCAAACTGATAATTAGTGTGCTTATCAGGCAATTGTAATGCAATCGATTTATTCGAGGTATAAGTCCAGTCAATCGAACCTATACAGGGAAAGGGTCGAGGCCTTAGGTTTAGGCACCAAAAGACGGCATATTTGGCTATCGATAACTGCGCATCGCGTGGTTTTTTCCATTGAAGTTCATAACGTCCGCTACCATACGAAAACACATCGATATCGGTAGCCTTATGAGGCATGTTTTCACTTTTATCAACTGTTATTTCCGTAAAGTTTTTAGAAATTCCTTTATCATTAACGCCATAAATTTTGAAATAATACTCTTTATTGGGATCCATATGAGTGAATGTACGAAACGTTGCGTTAGTGAATACCTCCGCAGGATTTATATTTACGTATAAACGAGTGTCAGACAAATCTTTTTGCCGGATAGTTGGTTCGTACTCAACGCGATAATAAAAGTTAGGCCCATTGAAATGCAGAGCGTTAATCGCCTTCCAGTAGAGGGTAATGCTCCGATTTCCTTCCGTATTCTTCACTGTTTCAAATGATTCAGGAATTATAACCGGTGCCTGATATGGAACTAAATAAAAAGTTTAGTCGTTAAATGCGTTTAACAGTAAATGCAATCAACTCAATAATAATCAGTCATACCATCAGCATTTGTAGTGACAATTATCGAGTCATAATCACTCCAGAACTCATCGCTTGTCGAGTCTTGAGTCTTGCATCTTATGCTTATATTGTATCGAGTGAATGGTATCAAATCAGATAAAGCGTATGAATTATTGCGAATGTTATCAATAATTGTCGGTAAACTTTCGTCAAATCGGTGTCGAAACCGATTTGTCGAAATCGGCGCGATTCTAATTAAACGAATTTCATAAACTATTCGTTCTAAAATTTCTTCTTCAATGTCAATATAGGCGGGCGGTTGCCATGATATTGTGATGCTCTTTTCAGTTACATTAATTGCTCTCAAATTTCGAGTTATATTTGGTTTTATAATACTGTAATGATCTATTGTGAATAACTGCTCGTTTCTACCGAAATCGTTTTCGCCGACTAACTCCAGATTAAACTTTTTGGCAGTAATCCGATACGGAGGCACCGTATCTGTTCTCCATTCGCAACTGCTTGCGTTTGGACTGTAACCACAGGCGCGGCTAAATCTGTCGATATCGAAATGAAATCAGTGATAGATTATTATAAAAACATTTCCATAATAGAAATATATCGCAATTTTCGCATTTCTCATTTTTAATGTGAATTCTCGCCAAAATGCAATCTATTTTGTAAGTCCCTCTTCCTTCCAGTGATAGAAGAAAGGAAGTTAAGTTGCATTCAAAACAGTATCCATTTAAGCAATATTTCTTTTCGTGATAAAAGTTAATAAATAATATCAAAACAAGTTCACAGTTTGTTAATTTATCAAAAAAGTACAAATCAATATTATCTAATATTTCGTAATAATTACCACAACTTATTTTGTTCGGATTTATCTATAAAAATAACACTAAAACACTAACACTAACACTAAAATATTTCACATATTTTTTAATAAATTTCTTACACTTAAAAAATTAAAATTATTTATAAGCAATAAAGAAAAATTATTGAATATAAATTACTTTGTATATTAATTTTTTTGTATATTGAGTTTTATATTATTTCATTATATTTTAAAATATTGTCAATAATGTAATACAAATAATGTTCTCAAATATTCAAATAAATATAACCACAACTTAATAAACTCTATCATTCGATGTTTTTAGAGTACTAAGTCATACAAAAAAATATTGGAATTATTATTGAATAATTGGGTAATTGAATAACACTTTTAGATCGTGAAATTTATTACGAATACTAAATAAAATTCTAGTTTTTCGTTTTTATTCAATTGCTTACATTAAAAAAATTCTTATGTGAACACATACCGTAGAGTATGTGAACTCAAATTACAGCAAATGTCACTTTCTATCGAATGCAATATAAAACGAGACACTGTTTTTAATGCATAACTTTTGATATATTCTTGAATTAAAACTGTAATTATTAATAAGTTTTGTTAAACTATAAATGTGCAATTTTTAAATGTTTCACAAGACTCGAAAAAATAGAAAAATAAAGTCTACGTATTTTTGAGTAAGTCTACCGATTTTGTTTGCAATGAAATTATTCGACTGCAGTTGTGAAGAGTATAAGATAGCGTTAACATGGAATAGCTTTCAAAGACAACCGACTGACAACCGACTCCCTCATCAGTTCTTTATAAACTGATCTGCTTTAAGATGGCTTTAAAGTAAACTTTTTACACTTTGCAGACCGTAAAGCTCAAACCAACACTAAACTAATAAATTAAGTCATTTGCAACTTTTACCATCTCTATATGACTAAACTGACCAGATGTGAAAAAGTTTACTTAAAGACAACTTAAAGCAGATCTGTTTATACGGAACTGATGAGGGAAACGCTCAGCTTTTAAAGATAGTCAAACTTATTCTAAACTATTCGTAACTTTCTTAAGTTAACTCAAAGTTATTTCAAAATGCAATCAAATAATTTTAATGAAAAGATACATAATTTCAAGTCCATATAAATGCTTACGAATATGGATGAATTCGTTAGAATATGTAAACTAATTATACAAATGTATAGCAAATGCCACTCTCTATTGAATGTAAAACTGCGACACCTCTAATGTATATTTAAATTAAATTTAGTTTGGAAAACAAATACAGCATTAAGTTTAAGGTTTTCAAGTAAAATAATATTTATATTAATATTTAAAAAACAAAAAACAGCTCTGAATGAGATTAATTATGTAATAAATTATTGATATGAAAATAATATTTAATATTAGAATGTGATATAAAAAATTGCCCATAAATTGGCAAATATTTACAAAAGAAAAGTTCTCCCAAATTATTGAAACTTCCTCATCAAATTCTAATATATTATTTCAAATATTGTTAATTGTAAACACTGTACACAATTGTACCATTAACTACAATTTATATGTTGCCATTGAAAATAAAAGTGTTTTATAAGTGTCATTGTGTGAATGTGTATGAATGGCGGATATTTATCAAATGTGTTAATAACACTATAGAGTCACACATCGGTTAAGTGTTCGCCAAACTGTATCGATATTTTTTATGTCAAATTATATATTAGCATATCCTTTATCGGGAAGGAGTGCAGACGTCCACATAGAAACGCAGACACTATAGGCCAACTCGAGCCAAACTCACAATTATTTACTTTTTTCTTGTCTTCTTCACGCTATAAAATTTTTCACAATAAAAGTTTAAGTCTAAGACGTGTGAAATTCTACAACTAAGAGATATCTAATTATATGTGTGCGATGCGACTGACAATTAAAGACATCCGAATATCAATGCAGGCGTTAATCAAATTGTTTTAAATAATTTATTTTAAATTAAAACACAAAATAAATAGTAAACTAATCTATTAAAGATATCCATGAAATATATAATAAACTATATATTCATCCAAAATGTTTCCACATTTTTCCACTCAAGTTTTAAAAACTCTAAACTAGTCTAACGAGAAAGTAATATGATTCGCATTTTCATAGATCCTGCAATTTAATGTTTTCAATTTGTTTTTTCGCAATAAATAAAAAAAGCTCTGCGCTTACGGTATATTTGAAGTAAGGATAATGTTTGGAGTTGTTTGGAGACTCTCAAACACCCCAAAGACTGGAAAATTTCTGTAATATATTGCGAGTCAAGGCCAGCTTTTATAGCTCTCAATTTTTTACCTCACAAGTGAAAACTTATTCTTCATTTCTTTACAATTTAAACTTTAAACTCGATGGTACATAAAATTTAGGTACAATTTTCCTACATATTAATCAAACACTCGCTCCGCTCGTGTTATACAACGCGTTTAACAATTTTGGTTTAAGTAAAACTTTAGAGTTTTATGAGCACTTACTTCGCGCTTTTATTTGTTTAGTTGTGCGGAAAAGTATTGCGACTAAACCTTATGTAAAACTTGAAAAACATTAGTTGCGTATCTCTCTCTAACTATCCTCTACTATAAACTTAAAGCATAAACACATTTGACAGACTAAACTGACCAAATCGTACCATTTAAAGGTCAAATTTGGCGCCAAATTTGTTTCAAAATGAGTACGATTTTGTGGTCACTTGTCTTCTCTCGGGAAGAGAGGGAACGAGTTATTCATTTAGATAGCAAACGGTAGAATATTCCACCAAAAAAAATGCGAAATTGTTTTGCAAATCAAATTATAATAAATATTTGTTAGAAACGAGTGACGACTTTGACTCACTTTGGATAGATTCGGTCGTAGAGATTATAATTAGTTGGGATCGGATTCCACTGAGGCCTCCACGAGCACACCAATAGCCGCAAATGCAAACTAATGCACTTAAAGTCCTTCACCGGTTGAGGCTTGTCTGCAGCGAACAGTCATTACATAAATAAACATCAATCGTAAACAGACAATGCGTGACATTAGGCTTACATCCGACTGTGACGTGACTCACGCACACGAGCGGGTTGTGGTCGAGACCAGAGATGTTTAGGAAGCAGTAATACATGCCGTTGTCCTCCAGCGAGCTCTGCTTTACGGTCAGCTGTGCTTCGGTGCGGTTAACGATGGAGACCTTGTCGTCGGACAAGTACGACGTCTTGAACTTGAACGCTATCATAGACGAGTCCACATCATAGACGCGCTCGTTGTACGTCAACGACGTGTTGTGTAACGTGCAGTTGATCTTCAGATCTTCGCCCGAAAGGATTTTCTGGTCGGGAGTGGACACTAGAGAGAGGCAAACGCTTAGTAACGCATAACAAGCCAGTCGCAGGTCTCGCTCACCGCCGATGTTTGTCGAGCCCGACCCCCAACAGCACAGCCCGAGCGGCACACATAACGCCAACGCGAGCGCACCGATCGCTAAATTCATTTCGCTTTCATTGTAATCATTTGTTTATTTGATAATATTCCACAAAAATGGCGGACGAGATGTGCAGATGTCTGCCTATGTCTGCCTTACAAAGCATACACTTCAGTGTTGTCCGACTTGTGATGCACTCAACACTCTCTACGCTCTCTATAGCTCTCAACGCCAGTGTCTGTCAGACAGACAGCACTCCAACCAATAGCACACGCTTTGCTCGCTCTGTCGCATAGACGGCACCACAAAGCACACGCATTTTCATTATCAAACTTCACACTCAATATATCGCACAAGTTTTGCTCGCATTAGCGAATTATTAGCAATTTTTGTTGGTTTACTGTATTTAAAAGTTCAGTCATTTACATCGAAACTTATTTTTCGATGAAAAATATTTAAACGTAAATTTCTGTTGATTAGTAATTTTTAATATTCATGGATATGATGTCATAAAAAATAGACAATTATTAAATTAATGGTTTCAATTTGATGGCAAGCAGTTCGTAATAATTACTAAATACGGCTTATCTATATTATTCTATACTATACTAAAAATTTGTATTGAATTCCCTAAACTATAATCATTAATTTTTTATGTTTATATGTTTATAGTTTAGGAAATTTATTGTTTACTATCAATGAGGTAATAATTAATGAATTATATGCACTAAACGATAATGTATGAAATATTAGTCTGTTTACAAATTCAGTTTAATTACGAATCAATAGTACAGTTAACGTACAATTAAATTAAAAATGCAAAACTTTATGCGATAATTGCTTAATCCAATTGCACTTATTATCAATGGAATTATTGATAATAACTTTGATACGTATGTTTAAGCATTTGCTTATTTTTTCGAGATTCTTATGTTTAACTTAATAAGTATATGAGTTCACAGCACATTAAAAAAAATTAATTCCTATTTACAAATGCTATAAAATTTGTTAACTATTGTATACACACATCATTTTGCCGCACAATATCTAAAATTAGTTAATTTTGAATAAAACTAACAGACTATGAGACATTTAATACAGGATAATCTTCTTTAAAGTTAGTACAATATAAAAGATAGTAACTGAACATGTCGTACAAAAATGTATCAATAATTAAAATAATTTATAAAATTTTTTATTTTTAATTGTTGTTTAAATATAAAATTAGGCACTACACAAAAATGATTTTAAAATAATGTCAATATTATTTATAAATAAAATATAATGAGAGAGAGAGAGAGAGAGAGAGAGAGAGAGATTAAATACATATTAATAAAATATTAATATTGCTGGAACTTAGGGTATTTAGTTTACGTAATTCTAAAATTACTAATGTCAACGATCTTAAATGTAGTTAATTCATAGCAAAACTAATACTATTGTAAACATCGATAGCTACCAATTGTTTGCCTTATTATCAATTGAGATCAACTTATTTACTGATTGTAATAATTAATGATTAATTGTAATAAAATAAACTATGGGTAAAATAATATCGAAAATAATTGGCAATAAAGAGTTGCGAATATTGATGTGGATTTGGACGCCGCGGGAAAGACGAGTCAGTCTTCACTTATTAATTATTTTTATAATTCATTATTTATGAACACAATAATTGTTATATAAGTGTTATAGACTTATATTTGTTATCGTTATAATATTATATAGTGAACCGAAAAGTGCGCTCTTTAATGACGAGTGCAGTAACAATCAGTACGATATCTAGCTTTACGTTCATATGTTAACAGTGCGTAATCTCAGTCAATAGTTTCAATTATAAATTAAATCTAAATATTTAGTAGTAATTGTTTAACTGTTTGACAGTCGATTCAATTTAATTGTTGAGATGTTGTGTTTGTGAGCGAATGAGCGATATTTTTGAATGAAGAGAGAGTGAGAAGCGATTGTCAGCGAACATATGATTCGCGATAAATAACTGCCACTTAAGACTGTGAAGCAGTGAATCGGAAGACAATGGAAGGACCGCTTTGTAAGTGGACTAACGTTATGAAGGGATGGCAATACAGGTCAGGTTTGATGAGTTTGGCATTCAATGCCGACCAATATTAATGTGGTCTCACTTATAGGTGGTTTGTTTTGGACGACAACGCAGGACTACTATCTTATTATACCGTAAATAATAAATTTATTGATTATTATATCAATACTCACTCATCAAATAACGTGCTTTTCATTGTAGTCTAAAGAGAAAATGATAAAAGGAGACCGAAGGGGTTGCGTAAGACTAAAGGTATTTCTTATCTTATTGTTGCTTATTATACGTTTGACTACTGATAAAGTGTTAATATTTTAACATTATTATTATTAATTAAATGGGCTTAAAGGGAGCTGTAATCGGTATCGACGACGAGGACGACAGCACTTTCACGATTACAGTGGACGGGAAAATGTTTCACTTTCAAGGTATTCAACGTTTTATTCTTTCGTTTTGTGTTTTAATTATTGTAGAAATTAATGAGACAGTAATTTATTGATAAATTTATTGATAATCATGTCATTTATTCACAAATGCCAAAAGAATATAATAATTTATTTTATATATGTTTACATTTTTCATTGTAAATTGTAATAAAATTGATGACTCGAGCGTCTATAGAAAGTCTGTGCGTTTGTACGCATCTTCAAAATGAAAACGATTTCTAGCATTGCTCTGTCATTCGTTACATTTATTAAATACGAAAATATTGCGCACGACTTAGTGATACATAGACTTTTACGCTATACTGTTAATTAAAGCGTTTGTAACTTATTTTCATTTCCATATTTTATTAGTTATAGATTTTAGTTTAGAATATTCTGAAAATGTTGAAAATTCTCTTTTGATTAAACTTTAACTTTATTTTGTTTAATTAATTATTGGCTTATTTATATAATTATAAATATTGATATATTGATTGATAAATGGTTTGCAAAATTTGTGCTAATAAAGTGAGTTACGCTTTCAAGGAAATGACTCAGAAGAGCGGTCGCGTTGGGTAACAGCTCTCGAGGACACCATTCTTCGTCACACTCATCGACGGCGCGCCAAAAAGAATGATCAAAAACAAGTGCCAACTCTCGTCGACTTCGAAAGAAAACTTACTGAAACTGATGTCTATTTGCAACTTCTTATAAATCAAGTCAAACAATTGGACGACAAAATTAATAATGCGGTGAATGATTCGGAGAAAGAAAAATTGATATCAATTAAAGCGAAAACACTACCAGTTCTCGATGGCATCAAACACACAATAATACTTTTACAAATAGCAAAGGTTGGTCTTCTTTACTAATCTATTTTTAATTTTAATTATTTAGTACACTCGCTCTGTGTACTCACTTATTATTGATTTTTATAAATGTCAAAATATCATTTTTTCATTCATCGATTACTAGAATACAACATATCCTGTAAACGGAATTTTAAACAACAATTTGCAATCAACAAAAGTTAGTTCTGGTTCGCCAACTCTCACAGCATCTAATGATGAAGTGCTCAAATGTGAATCAAATGTAACTAAATTAGAATCCAGTGATAATCAATTATCAGAAACTCACCCCGACTTAGATGATAGCTATTCGCTATCAAGTGTTCGCAATAATGATACAGTTATAAATTTGCATTCCGTGCCAGAAGTGTCTTATTCGAGTAGTGATGACGACGATTTCTATTACGACGCACCAGAAGAATCAACTGTTGTATCCGTCTCTATCAACAAACAAGTGACTGAAAATATTAACGATGTAGAAACGATAAATCTAACTATGAATAGTAGAACAATGAATTACTCAGCAATGGATTATGATATGATGTATGACGACGAGGAAGAAGAGTTGGGAAGCATCGAAAACCACGGAAGTGTTATTTCTCACTTGATATCTCAGGTGAAAATAGGAATGGATTTAACGAAAGTGGTTTTGCCTACTTTCATATTAGAGCGGCGATCCTTATTAGAAATGTACGAATGTTTTCAAACTAAAACTATACTCGACTTACATCTTTCTTACTTATCAGGTACGCCGACTTCTTTGCTCACCCGGACTTATTTGTCAGGTATTTGATAAATAATATTGTTTTAAGGCCTTATTGTCAGATAAATATTAATTCTCTTTTAATTCATTTAACAGTATTACTGATTGTCAAACGCCTCAGGATAGGATTATTCAAGTATTGAAGTGGTATTTGTCCGCATTCCATGCCGGCCGTAAGAGTTCCATCGCTAAGAAGCCTTACAATCCCATTCTCGGCGAAGTTTTTAAATGTTTTTGGAATGTTCCTGGAATTGAAAATTCTGTGAGTTTATTTGAATTTACATGAATTTATTTGAAAAACATGAATAAATTGGTTTGACTTATTAAATAGGATCATAAAGAGAGTGACGGACCAATTCCGTGGGCGGCGAGCAATAACCTAACATTCATTGCCGAACAAGTCTCACATCATCCTCCCATATCTGCCTTCTATGCTGAACATGTCGATAAGCGAATTATGTGTTCAGGTATTTTTTTTATTACTCTGTTAAATGTAAATAATTATTAAATTTAATGTTTTTTTGTCGCAATAAACAGCTCATATTTGGACGAAGAGTAAGTTTCTTGGTTTAAGCATTGGAGTGAATAATGTCGGACAGGGATCGATATACTTATTGGACAGAGGAGAAGAATATGTTTGCACTTTTCCGAGCGCTTACGGCCGTTCCATATTAACCGTTCCATGGGTTGAATTGGGAGGGTCTGTCAATATTTCTTGTCAGCAAACGGGATATTCGGCTAATATTGAATTTCAAACAAAGGTTTCAAACATATTGATTCAATTAAATTACATTTTAATTAATGATAAGGATTGCTTAAATATAGCCTTTTTATGGCGGGAAAAAGCATAAAATTAATGCCGAAGTATTTAGTCCTCCACCAACAAAAAAGTCAATCCTAACAGTATTTGGTGAATGGAATGGCGTAATGCAAGCAAAATGGCCCAACTCTACCAAATCTGAGATCTTCGTCGATACAAAAAATATGCCTATTATTACAAAACAAGTGTTGCCCATAAGTCAGCAAGAAATACATGAATCTCGCAATATATGGAAAGAAGTGACCGCAGCCCTTAAACAGCAGGACGTGAGTTCGGCCACTTCAGCTAAATTTTCTATCGAGCAAAAACAGAGAGAACTTGTCAAACAGAGGCAAGACAGGGGAGAGAAATGGGAAAACAGAGTTCGTATAGCTTTTTTGTATAATATCTGAACACTTCCATTATAACTTTGATTTATCAAATTTAGGTCTTCCATTCATTAGGCGATAACTGGCATTATAATCAACCGCTTACAGCAAGAAAACAAACTTGAATTGCCTTTAAAAGCCTAATGGACTGAATTATATTCTATGCAGTGTTTGACATTTATTTTACTCATTATTAAGCTTATAAATTTTATTATAAAAATTTAATTTATGTGTTGTTTATCAGTCTTTTAGTTTTTGAATTAACATTAAACTCAAAATTTTCATATATAAAATTGTTAATATCGAAGCACTTAATTTAATTGCTAGTCTTGTAACAAAAGCAATGTTTTTATTCTCATTTCGAAAAATAAATATTTATTGAAAGATACTTAATAACATTTTATTATATTATATTAATAGAAATATTAGTAATTATAATATCATATGAGGATGTGATATGTTAGTGTAAGATGAAAATATTGGTTTTCAACAAAATGATATTCCAATGTTGGCTCATTTAAATAATTAGAAAATTCAAATGATATTTAATAGGTGTTGAATCGGTATTTAAGTATTATATAAGCATTCACTTATCAGTTAACCATTTATTGAATGATTTATGCTTCACTTAATTACATTCATTCACAAGTTTTCCAAATATATTTCATCTTAGTTTAAAAAAAATAATATCCTTTACTATTATATTGTTTGACAATTGTTTGCCTTATTAACAATTGAAATCAACGTATTTACTGAAAAAAAATACTTAATAGTTATTTCATTTCCATAATTGAGTAATAATTATGGGTAAAATAATATCGAGAATATTTGGTAAAAAAGAGATGCGAATTTTAATGCTGGGTTTGGACGGCGCGGGAAAGACGAGTCAGTCTTCATTTATTAATCATATTAATAATTAATTATTTATTAAAACAATTTTATCCTCAATATAATTACTTTAAATCCTTTGACAGCAATCTTACATAAACTAAAATTTGGACAACCAATAGCTACAATACCATCTGTAAGCTTCAATGTCGAGACTATCACTTATAAAAATGTCAATTTCAACGTTTGGGTGAGTGAATGTGTGGTGAGGCCTATCTATTGTTTTGTTTACTGTCATTTGACCGTTAACGGCAATTTGCATTTTTGTAAAACATTATTATTTATTATATGATTAGGATGTTGGCGGACAGGATAAGATAAGACCGCTTTGGAGGCATTACTATACTGGAACTCAGGGATTAATTTTCGTTATCGATTCCTCCGACTGGGACAGAATCACTGAGGCGCGACAAGAGTTGCAGAAAATAGCTTTCGATCGCGAATTGCGTGACGTCAATATTCTTGTTTTCGCCAACAAACAAGACTTACCCCATGGTATATAATTAATTAAATTATTTGATTACAACTTCTGATTTTAATTGTAAAGTTTTCAAAATCGACAGCAATGAAACCACAAGAAATAGAAGATAAATTAGGCCTAACGGGGACCACACTTAATCTGCGCAAATGGTTCGTACAGTCGGCGTGTGCCACGACTGGTGACGGACTTCTCGATGGTCTATCGTGGCTAAAGTACAATCATTTTGTTAAATAATCATCAATTTATTATTTAAAAAATTTAATGTATACAGTGATTTTGTGCATTTGTTTAAATGCAATTAAATTTATTTAAATTTAAGTATTTTGTTTAATTTATAATAATAAAATTTATATTTTTAAATAAAATGTTGATTAAATTATAGAAAATTATAGAAATACATTTTTATAAGAAAAAATTACTTATTAAAAAGTTTACAACCTGTTGTATATTTTTTAACGACAAGTTATTCTCTGCTTTCTTATTGATATCTTATATTGTCCTCTCACTGCTTCCCATAGCCATAGAATGTTTGAATGTTTGAAGATATTCCCAATTTCTCTATTATCTGAATAAAGGCGCCCAACGAGTAAACTACTTTGTTTTTCTTTAGTTGATTCATTGAAGACTAACAATTAGTAAACAATTATTAATCTTGTTTATCATAAAACATAATGTTTACAGATTCAAAATCAGTTTATTTTATAGTTGCGCGCGCAGTACAGAATCACACATTCTGTTACATACCTATAGAATTCTGTAATTACAGAACTGCAGAACTTTGAACTTTTAATTTAAATTCAGCCTTATTTGATGCAATGTTAGTAGTGATGAGCACTTTAACCTAGGTTAACCTTTTAGTAGGGTCGAACCTCGGTTCAAAAGCACAAATATTAACCCAGAATTAAGGTTAAAACTTAAGTAATCATTAACCTAGAGTTAACCCAGGGTTAACTGAGTTAACTTTAAAAGTAAAATTATTTACAAAATTAAATGAAATAAATTAAAATTATAATTATAATTAAATTCATAATTATCGAGAAATTTATTTATCCATTTATGCAACAATTTTAGGAATATTATTATTTTTCAGACATCTCAAATTCATAGCTTGCTTTTGTCAGTTAAAATCAGTTAAAAAAAGAAATCTTTTAAAAACCTATTTCATTCATTTCTTAGATAAATATTGTTTGATTATTTTGATATGAATAAATAGAAGTTATTTATTTAGTTAAATCATTTTAGAAAGTTAACCTAGATTAACCCTGGTTAAGGTAAAAGGTTAATGAAAATTTAACCTTTTAACCTTTTGTTCATACATAAGTGTTAGTGATATGATTTAAGCTATAGACAGTTATTTCAGCATATATTAACAATGATTTTAATGATGATAATGAATTGAATTTCATTATCATTAAATTACTTTTAAAATATTAGTAATTGTAATTTTATATGATATTATTAATGTAAGATTAAATATATATTTTCATCAAAATGATATTAAAGGTTAACTTAAAAGATAACTTATTTAATAATTAGAAAGTGATATTTAATAGTGTGGAATCAATAATTAAACAATACTTAGTGATTAGACTTTCTTGCATTTGCCACAAATACAACGAATTAAGGTTTTATTATTTAAAAACTATTTTATTAATTTATTTCAATAACCTTTTTGTTTGTATTTATAGGCTGGACTTTTACTGGAATTGTAATGATTAATAAATATTACTTGACTTACAATACCAGTAAAAGTCATTGATAGCTAAGTTATTTGCGCATAAAATTTTTTTTTAAGATTTTCTAATATTTTCTATATTAATATAATATTTAAATAATACTTATACTTTATAGTAATTTAATAAAAAAAATTTAATTTTAACATATTTTCAAATGCATTTCTATATGTAACATGTATTGATTCCTAATTGTTTGATGCATTGTTTTACATTTATTTTACTCATTATTATGTTTATCAGTAAATTTTATTATGAAAAATTCAATAAATTTAAAGTTTATCAATTTAATTCAATATATAATATGAATTTAGAAATTATGGGTAAAATAATATCGAAGATTTTTGGCAATTCAGAGATAAGAATTTTAATGTTGGGTTTGGACGGCGCGGCAAAGACGAGTCAGTCTTCAATTATTAATCATAATTAATAATATTATATTATATATTCTAAATATAATTACTTTATATCCGATGACAGCTGTCTTAAATAAACTGAATTTAGGCCAATCCATGACGATTCCAACGGTCGACTTCAATGTCGCGACTGTCGCTTATAAAGATGTGAAGTTCACTATTTGGGTGAGTGAGAGATGCTCTGAAAGTTATTAATGTCATAATTAAGTTTTATAAAGAATTGTTGATGACATGATTAGGATGTTGGCGGACAGTATAAGATACGAACCCTTTGGAAACATTACTATACTGGAACTCAGGGCTTGATATTCGTTGTCGATTCCTCTGAAACAGAAAGAATAGATGAGGCGAGGATTGAATTGAATAAAGTAGTGAACGATCGCGAAATGAGAGAAGTGGCGATTCT
>JAQIYA010000593.1:0-18674 GCA_034699355.1 Microtritia minima
TAAAATTACATTAAGAAGAAATCATGAATTAGAATCAATTATGCAATAAATGTTCTTAAAACACAATATTATGATGAATAACATCATTAAAGAATAGTAAACCTCGATATCGAGTGTCACTAAGATTTTGATTATAACATAATTTTCAAACAAAAACAGTTTCTATATCTAATGTTTGAAATACTTTTTTTATAGATTTAAATTCTAGCTTTCGATTTTCTGCAAACAAATATAACAAATAACTTTTTGAATTATATTATATTTTATCATAAAACTGAAATTCATAAAAATGCTAAATATTTATTGAATAGCCGTTTTGAATATTTTTTGAAAAGTGTTTTGATTTAATGGAAATAGATATTTATATAAGAAATGATTCGTTAAAACATTAATTTCGTTAAGAATCATTAATTTCTTTTATAAAAGACTCATAAAGTATATTTTTTATGTATTCGTTTTATTTTGCATATAACAGAATTCAATTCTTGCAAAGAATTGTATGGTATCACGAATATGCCAGAATCAAGGTCTGCATTCATATTAAATATATTTGGAGTCGAAGATATTTTGATTTTCAGATAAATGAGTTATCCATAAGAAAAATAATCATATTTAAATTAAAATTTAATCACAAACCAATTAACAACCCTTTATAGTGAAATCGATAGTTACCCTAATTTTACGTATACCCGCACGCATGTATGCCGCATCTAATGCCATGTTATTAATATAATACAAAGACATTTAAATGTGAATATAAATGCAGGTTTAATGATAATTTTAAGTATTTATCTACGCATCACAATAGTCAATATTTTAAGTTTGATTCGATCATTTGGCGATTTATTTTCTTGATTGACATTGTAATTTGAATAAAATAAATGTCTGACTAATGTGATTATTGTGTTAATTGTCATAATATCTATGTTTTACATGATTTAAGTATTACTTAAATCATATCGCTTTAATTTTGCCACTTTTTCCATTTTTAGTCAACCAAACCTCAAACTATCAAAAATTGCTTATTTTTGTGTTGCATCGATTTGAAATATTTAAACATTTGTAACACTTTAATGATTACCAACAAATTCTAAGACATAATGGATTATAAAATTATTTACTCAATTAAGTCGCGTTTGTTAAGTGTTAAGTGTTTTGTTAAATAAAATTATAATCAATTTTTACTATTTTTGATAAGTTAGATTAAAATTCATCATATAGTCCTCATCTCATGAATGCTTCACTTATACCTTGCGCTACAAAATTTTTCACAAATTTCTTTTTTTTATAGATAACCGGCGGGGTATACATGTAAATGTGTATCCATTTGACTAACATTAGAATGCATTGCATTATAAACTAACTCTTATAAACTATAAGAGCTATACGTGTTTTGTCTATAAATGGCTTATAAACCAATCACTAGTTTAAATCGCATGTCTATTATAAATACAATTTTTACAAATCATGCATTATATTATTGGTTCAGTTAACAAAACTTTCAAAACTTCATAAGTAAACAGCTTATGTGTGAACAAACGCAAAGCAGCGCACTCTAGAAGTGTGTGTCACAATTGCAATGCAAATGCATTGGAGAGCACTCTTCTCGCACTCTTCTCGCACTCCATTTTACTAGACTGTAAGGCTGTGATGCGATGCAGGTGTGTGAGCGTACAGACGCATAGCTTAGACTCACAACACTCGCATCACTGACAACACTGACTCGGACTGCACCGAGCGATCAACACTAACACGAATGTGGGCTGAGGTGCAGACGACGAGCGCGAACGCCACCGCCAGTGCGGGCCGCGGCTCGCCGTTCGCCAGATGTAAGCACGCCATGTGCGTCACGCCCGACGGCCATATATACCTATACGGCGGGCGAAGCGCTAACATTCCGCTCAAGGATTTGTGGCGTTTCGACGCCGGACAGAGTCAGTGGGAAGAAGTGCGCGGTCGAGGACAACATCCGCCGCATCTTCAGGAACACAGCATCGAGTCGTGGAATAACAAGCTGTATGTGTTCGGCGGCGAAATCGGCTTTTCGTCGAGCGGTGAGACGCCGTTGTGGACACTCGAGCTGAGTTCGTGCGTCTGGACGAAGCAGACCTGTTCGGGAGCGCAGCCCAGCGGCAGACGCGGCCACAGCGCTGTCCTCTACGGCGAGGCGATGCACGTCTATGGCGGCTATCAGGACCTGAGGGGGTCGTCGTCCGAGTTGTGGACCTTTGACTTCGGTATGTCTTGCGCTCTGCTTTGATTGCTTTATTATGTTATGTTAATTATGACAAATACAGAGTATTTCATTAAATTAATTAAATTTTGGTTGAATTCTATTACTAATTTATTTTTAGTGGAAGTACTGTACATATAATGGCTTGATATTCATATATAAACATATAATTCTTATTCAATTACATTAGAATTATATTTCCTTTCATTAATCATATTAATGTATGCACTAATATATTAGTAGTGCATAATAAAGTACTCTAATCTTTATTTAAAACAGATTTTATTTAAATTTTATTTTGTAATTTAAAAAAAGTTTATATCCTTAAAAAGCCATCAAATGCAAGCTAACATACAGAAAGAATTTATTGGTAAAAGAATATTACGGTACTTAAATTTAATTTAATTAATACTTAGTTTTTCTACTAAAAAAAATTTATATTTATTATCTCATAATATTAGAAAATAATATTATTTAATATTTAAATATTTTAATTATTTTAATTAATATAAAAATTTATTGTGATATTTTTCAATATTGACAAATAAAATTATTCGAAAACTGTTTTTTAAATGAACACTATTTTTTTATAAAACAGTATTTTTATTTGATTAAATAAAAATTACATTTTTCAACTTATTATTTTTATTTTAAAAGGATTTTTATTTTCTATGCAATTCTGAAAACTCTTCAATCATTTATTTTCGAAAACACTGTCAATATTGAAAAAATAGTAATCAATTCCTTACTGAAAATAATTTAAAATTGCAAAATATTTAATCCATAAGTAATCGAATTGATTGCGAAAGTGTTTCGCACCTCATTTTCGACAATCAATTGACTGCATTTTGTGTTGCATTTTGCAAATAAATAATTGTTATAAAGTCAAAGATCTATAATTTTTAAAATGTTTATATTATTGAATTTAAATAAGAATTAGAATGATTATTAAATAAATAATTTAAATGTTAATTAGATCCTGAATTAAGATCAAAATTAAATTCGTTATACATATTTGGTATTTTATATGCATCTCATAATAATCTAAAGTCTACTAATTTGTTATCATTAATACTCTTTTGACTACTTTAATACCCAAAGCTTTAACGGTGAATATTTCAGGAAATTCCAAGTTATTTATTTTGATTTTCCGCATTTAAAATTATCGCATAACTAGACATTAAGACAGTCTTTGCATTGCATTGCGTTGCATGCATTTAATGTTTTGCAAAAGCATTGATTTTAATTTTTTTATTGAAAGAATTCCGATACTATAAAATTTTGAACAAAATAGCGAAACTGATTCGTCTTATGATTAAATATACTGCTAATTCATTTCAAACAAGTAACATACAATTCAGATATATTAAATAAATTTAATTCAATTCAGATTTATTTATTTATAAATTTAAAATATATACAGAGGATGATCACTCTATACTTTTGGTAGTTTGCATAATATTTCATTATAAAATCTATGCAAAATATAGTGATCATTGTTTATTCTCAATTCAACTCAAAGCGACCCCTTTTGAATTTTTGAAATTTTTTCAAAATATAAAATAATTATTGTTTTACAAACAATTTAAAAATATTAAATTTATAAAAATTTAAAAATGTTCTATCATCTAAACATATGGATTACAATTATTGTTTAAATTAATAATAAAATAGAAGGCAAGTAATTAAGGAAAAAAATGATTATTGAAAATTTTTAATTTAAAACAGAAATTTTAGATATACAAACATATGCATCAAATGCATAGAACTTCAAATGAATAGAAATTATATATAACGGCATTTTAAAGTGTGCTCACTTAAAATTGAAAGCAGTTTCACATTATTAAATCTCAAAATACAGAATTATAGTATTTGAATACAATAAATGAAGCAAATAATCTTTTTATCACCTAAAAGCACGAAACATGTTTTATGCGAGCTTTATATGAAATTATCGATTTTTTGAAAATTTTAGCTCAAAATTTGATAGTCTTTTTTAAAGTGTTAATTAAAATTTTTAGATACCCAAATATTTAAAATTAAAACAGTGGTTACGCACAACTCTCACGCTTAAGTAAGTTAAGCCAATTTAAACAGATTATATTTTTAAATTCTCATACATGTATATTAACGTAATTATTATAGGTTTGCATCAATGTTTTGCCTCTATGTTCAGATCAATCAAATCAAAAAATTTAATTCAGCGGTTAAAAGAAAAATAATATACAAAAGTTTTATATAGAATAATAATTTATTTAAAAATAAGTTTTCTTTTGTGTTTCCATTATAGAGAATTATTTCTTTAAGAGAGTTTTAATATTTAATTTTAATCGGTTTGAATCTTGAAGGTTCAAAAGTTTACTATATTGGTCTAAACTGTTTGTCTCAATACTTAATAAATCGATAGCTATGTTTGATAATAATGTATATAATGTATATCTGCATAATTTTGCATAATTATTAATAATATCTCATTATTTATATGTAAATCAGCATTTAAAAGAATTTCATTATTTATATATGAATTTAATTGACTTTATAAATACATATAATTTTAATTTAAAATATTACTATTTAGGGCTTAAATTTGTTTTTGAAATAAGATTAATTTTGGTTTAGTTTATTGAGATCTTTTGTAGTTTAGCCAAATGTTAAAATATATCAAATGTTGAGTTTACATGATAATTTAAATTTATAAATTTTATTTATACAGCTTGTCTTTAAGTCAATATCGATCTTTATTGACTTTCCATATGAATTATTACAAACTACGAAACGAGTTACTAAAAGTATTTCTAATTGTATTCGAGTTACGACTATGCAATAATTTGCAATATTGCACATAATGGTTATGTTTAGGGTCAGCGTATTTATACGACAAGCGAATACTTTAAATGAGTATTTTTGCTCTACTATTGCTAATAAAAAAAGAAATTTATTTAGTAGTATCATATCAATTGTAAAGCATGTACGGTTTGAATGGGCCCGAAATGGCTTAAGGTTTATATGGAGAATCGCGATCTCGCTATCTTTAACCATTTCTCATGTCACGGTTATTGAATTAGCGTGTACTCTCTACGTGAACGTTGTGTGATAGCGCTACCAAAGAATCATTGGGTCGTAAACATAGAAATAGACTGCAAATAAAAATCATTACTTCAGATAATAATTAAGCATAAAAATATACTGTTTTAATAGTGAGCGTTGGCTTATAACTATAAATTAACTATTTCTGTTATTACCTGAATTTGACCGAATTCATCCCAAATTCGGTCAATTATAAAAATGTACAAAATTTATTTTAATACATTTTCAAATTTTAATTTTATTTTTCATATAATTTGTTTTTGCATGACACGAATTTATAAAATTTAACACTTAAAAACAAAATTTATAAAAAAAATTCTACGAAATTTATAAAACATATTATCCCTGAAAATCTTAACTCTAGCAATGGCTATCTTCGGCTGAAACCACTTACAAAACTTAACGACATCGTTGAGAGTACATTGCATTAGTGAGTTGCTTGTGAGGCACATTTTAAACGCATTACATTTGGCTGATCGTATAAAAAGAGTTGCATTCATTTCTCAATTTGATAGTTGTCTCAATACACTCGATCGCACTCTTATCCTTATAAATCATACATTGCATATCGACTCAAATCGCTTGAGTTATTGTTCTTCAGCTTTAAAATAATGATAAATATTGTTTTTAAAAATATTTGATAATCTGTCACATAAGTGATAGTTTTCATTACATAGATATCACGTAGACTTGAATGCTTTTCTCGCAGTGGAGAGAAGTAAAGCTTATCTTTTGATTTAGAAAAGAGACTAACGTAAAGTAAGATAAATTAATCGATATATGTTGGGATGACATGGAGCAACACATGCGGCTTGTGATCTACATATTACTCTGACAGCTCTGGATTTAGCTTACCATCGTCTAAGTGCGTACATTCTGTGCGCTTCAGAAAATACTTTGATGGGATATTCGCCATTCACTCAGTTTGATCCCAAGAGAAATTCAATATTAGGCGCATTTCAGGGAAAGTTCACAGCTATCTAATGCTCTGATGATGATAGTGCTAACTCTATTCTATATAGTTTTTTTTATAAGATATACGTTAACATAAGGATAATTTATTACTAAAAGTGATAAATGCTTCTATCCATTAACTTTGATGGCTCTTTTGAAGGCATTTGATGGCACGGCCAACCATTTCACTTCTCAATTACCAATTGAGAAGTGTTATATCATAAGAAAATATCTTATTTTGATTCTGTTATTGATTATTCTTATGTTAACTTTTTTAAATTTAATTTTAAACTGTTTTACAAAAAAAAGTTTATAAATTAAGACTTGCATTCATAAAAAGACAAATGTAATTGTACAGAACTCGATTCTAAATGAATCAATTAGTTATTTTAAAATATGAAAAATCACTATTAATGATAATGTTCTGCATGAAGATTATTGAAGATGTAAATATTTTGCCATTTAATATATATTGATTTTAATTTTTTAAAAATTTATTCTAATATTATTCTATAATTCCAATATTTAAATTTATCTAATTTATTTATTTTTTAATAAATTAGTTAACAAAGTTAAAAAAGAATTATTTTGATATATTTTATCAAATAATTTAATTTAATTCCAAATAACTTATTTACTATTTTTCTGTGAATAATTAAATCATTAATTTATTAAACAAGGTTTGGTTAATTTGATTATTCAATTAAGATTGGACTTTATTTCGTAATTTAATTTATCTTATTAAATGAAAACCAAAATTCAATTACTAAACTTCAAACATTGTTATAGGATTACACGACAACATAATGATTCAATTTTAAATTTATGATTATAGTTATTATTATAAAATTATATTAAAAAATATATAATAGCGAGAGAACAGTGGCATTTAGCGAGCGGTTCGAGCATATCCAGCGAACATCCGCCTCCAAGACATACTCACTCAGCAGTGGTCCACAACGGATCGATGTGGATATACGGGGGAATGACTGATCTGCAGGATCGCAACGATTTTTGGAGATGGGATTTCTGTTAGTAGCTCTTATCATTCATATTTATATAATATGTAATTAAATATCATTATTTACTATATGTCAACTCATACAAATTAATATTTTATTATATATTGTTTCCGAGAATATATAAACATAAGATAGATATATCAACATTTTTTCACATTAATTTAAATTTGTGTCAGATTCTGATGCACAGAATATGGTTAATATTTTATTTTGTTATTACTGTATAATATTTTAATTATTATCATTATCAAAAAAATATAAGTAAAGAATAATTTAATATAAGATTTATCGTAAATTGTTAAATTCTAATGCATTAGGTTTTGATAAAAAGATTATTTCAATAACTCGTGAATTAATTGAGAAAATTTAAACAAACTTATCACAATTTTAAGAATTCGTTATTTAAGAATTGATATTAAAAACTTTTTACAAATTCAATATAATTTTTATTTTCATAATCTATTATGCAAAGATGAAATTTATTTTTAAAAACTTGTTACAGTTGAAAGTTACATGACTCTGAAATATTAACAGTTTAGATTAAACATAAATAGGAAAAAGTAATTCTTTGTAAAATAATATATAAAATTATTCATTCGAATATAGATAATTTAATCATAAAGTAAACAATTAAATGTTAATAGTCTATGATGTATGCAAAAGTTTTCCCATCACGTAATGACAAATAAATTGCATTTTGAATCATACATAACATAACATAATATTTCTAAAAACATTATTTCGAATTCTGCTAATTAAATAAGTCTAGTAATTATTAAGTAAGTGATTGAGCGATGAGTATTAAAATTAAGTAAACTCTATAAAACTTAGAAAATGTTAATATTTTTATCATAATAAAATTTTTGTTCATAATCGATAAATTGTAACTAAAGATTTAGTTGGCTTCGTCTATAGAAAATTTCTTTACTATACATGTATACTTGCATTATGTATATATTTAAATAGTATTATTTGTCTATATTTTATTGATTTGGCTAATATTTATAGCTTTATAGGCTTTTATTAATATTTACACAATAATTTATTGCATTACAGTGATTTGTTTATTACTTCAATAATCGTAGACTTTCTAAATAATTTTTAGATCAATTATTATAATTAAAAATCTGTAACTTGCATTAAATTTAATTACGTTTATGTGAATTGATTAAAATGTATATAATTGTTAACAGCAACGAGGCTTTGGCATCGCGTCAAAGCGAACAAAGGTCCGGGAGAACTACATGGACACACGGCTATTAAGGCTTATAATTCAATGTTTATTTTCGGCGGCGAAAGAGGCGGTAATTTATTGCATGAATTGTGGAGATTTAATTTCGGTGCTGAAACGTGGGAACGTGTGATCGCTGAGGGCGTTATTCCCAACTCTCGCTGTCGACACGTCGCGCTCGCAAATCCATTCTTAAACTGCACAACTGATGTCGAAGAATCTAATAAAATACTACGTGTAAGTTCAAAGTCAAATTGTATCTCCAGTTCTCAAAATAATAGCAAAGCACTGCTACCGCCGAAATCAATATCGATGTGTTTCGGTCAGCCAACTGATACGCCACTTCATGAAAATGGAAAGGCGCTGAAACATTTCAAATTTCGCGTTCATCCTATGTCTGCGCTTTGCAGTGGTAGGAGTGCTACGCTTTCGGATGACGACGACGATATAGAAAATGCTATGTCGACCGTTAGAAATGAAAATTATGGAAATGATAATGTTATGCATTATAATCATCGTAATAATCAAGTGACTATGAGGTACTGTCACATATATTATGTTATTTCTTTCTTTATTAAAAATATTTGTTTTATTATTAATCAAAGAAAAAGTTTGAAAGACAAAATATCTCAAAGTCGACTCGTGAGAAGTATATCGAGTAACAGTTATAATGTATTGACACATCAAAATATATGTACTGCTGAAGAATTGAAAGATGAATTGGAAAGACTAGTAGAGAAGTCCAAACCTCAGGCATCAAATCCTTGTGACATCTCTCCTATAAAGGCTGACGGCAACTATCATAAATTGAAAACTAGAGCCAAAATGCTGAAGTCTGTCAGTTCTAACGCTGTCTTAGAATCGGATAGCGAGTCATCCACTCCACAGCACAATTGCTCAAACCGTCCCCTATCCGAAGTGATACAGACTCAATCTGTAGTCACGTCTCCACTTGACGATGAATTGAATAATCCTATTTGGTCTTCTAAACGGCATACCGTTCACGAATCCATGTCATATTATAGCCTTTGCTTTCCTTCTCCTCTTTCTCGCAGCAAAAGTGGATCAGAAACATCAAACGCGTCTATTGATAATAATGTCAGCAACAGTTCAATGCATCCAAATATAACTGCCAGCGACAGAACTTTTTCGAAATTTGAGGAAGAGCTGGAAAACTCAAATGTTGCAATTGGAGAAAATTGTTTATCTCCGGATTTAATTAAGGATAATATCGAACTCACTAAAACTCTGATCGAACTGAGCGATGATAATGAAAATATTACAATTGCCTCACCGGAAGACGGAAGACCAAAGTCGAGTGGAAATTCTTCATTGACTCTTTTCACCCCAAGTGTTAGAGATCGATGTATTTCTCATTCCGTATCGCATAGTTCTGGGTATCAATCTTTTACAGACGACACAATGTACGATCACAAAGACTTTGCTGAAGTGTTACAGAAGACTAGTCAATCGATAGTCATTCCACGACGAGCTTCATCGCGAATTTTTAAGGATCCATTTTTGGAACTGAAAAATTTAAATACTAAAATATCGGACCAAAATCAAAGTGGAATCGCAGATAATGGCGTTCCGATCACATTGAGAGCGATGAAAGAGAACAGATCGCGTTCGTGGGACAGGACTCAGAATCGTCGAGAAGGTAGTCATAACAGGGCGAGTGTGACGCCTGGTTTCGACCACTTGAGGATGGCGTGGCAGCCAAATGTGAACGTGATTAAGGAGGTCGTCGTTCCGGGATCACCAGCCAGTCGTAAGTGGTCTTACAGTCCCGCCAAATCCCGTCTGCATCAACACCATTGGCAGCTCTGTATGTATGTGTTCGGCGGTCGTGAGAAAGGAGTATCTGGTATTTACAAGCAGCCAATTTCTATATGGAAACTGTATATTTAACTATTCTATATTCGATCATATTTTCATTCTCAAGTTTTTCTTTAATAGTTTGAAATACCAATGAAAATATAAAGCGATCATAAGTGTCACATTATTGTTTCATAATATTCAGCATATGTCTCATAATGTAATTTAAATCATAAAATCAGTGCCATTCTTCAGCTAAACTAAAGTTTGCATATAATATTAAAATTTTTTAATATTGCAGATAATTCTCACAATAAAGAGATATAAGAGGTGCTCAAAACCTTAATATATACCAAAATATATATCTGATAGATTTTTGCCAAACAAAAGACTGAAATATATACATTTCACAATTATATAATATATTACTTATACTTGTTAGTATAATCAATAAGGTCTATAATCAAACAGTTTTTATATGTTTTAAGTACTATTTTGTTCTTAATGTCTGTCAAATTCTACTTTGATCTCGTTTATAATATAATTATCGTATAACAAAATCGTGTACATGAAAGTGAAAGAGAGATTACAGTTTAAAATAATTTAAAGATATTTTAAATTTAACACCTTTTCTGTTCAATCGCTTTGTACAATATTTTAAAATAATGTAATGTCTAAATCGATTCCTTCATTTCTAAAAAATTATTATTTAGAATGAATAGTGTGAAAAAGTAGCATTAAAATGTCGTACCAATAGATGATTTATAAATTATGGCTATTAATTGAGTTATTATTCTAGTTTAATCAATTAAATTTAGTATATTTAAAATTATAATCGATCTGATTAGAGATAAGACTACATTTAATCGTATTTTAAACGATAATCGATATAATTTTATTCAATTTTATTTCGATATTGCAAACAAGCGCGAGCTATGATTTTGAATGCCTTACTATTTTATAATGTTTGCACACATTTTTGTATAAAATTTTTAAAATTATCATTAAATAAGCCAAAGATATAAGGAGCACATTAACTCCATTCACAACATTTTTCCAAATAATGTATATATCATTAATATTATAATGAAAGAATTTTTAGTTTCATATTTCGTTGTTTTGTAAAAATTTATTTGTAGTCAAAAAAATAAAGAAATATTTCGAAAATCAAACACAGATGAGTAAACAGAGACAAATATTGCTCAATGTGTTCTCTCTTATTGACAAAACTCCAGAAAATGTGTATTTTATTAAACCAAAGTTTTAAATTAAATAATTTATTCAGATTTATTAAAATAACTAATGAGATAATTAAAAATACAACAATTACACTTGTATTTAATTGATTTTATATTCAAAGTTAAGTTTTTAAGTTTTTTGAAAACAATTAATGTAAATTGTAATACCAGTAACATATTTAATGATAATTTTTAAAGATTTTATAATACAAATAATGTTGAAGATGGAAACATAGGAAATATTCATTGAATTGAAAAATCATAGCTGGGGTTTGTCTGTAAAAACAATTTAAAATTGAGCAAAACTATGAATTATCAATTATCAACATTGTTTTAATATGAGTGCATTTTTTAATTACTAGTCAAAGAGTATGATCCCGAGATAAGAGTAGATTGTATTGATAGGAAATAATGAAAATATTATAATATATTAGATTATTCTACTTGTAATTTAGTGCAATTGATTGTGCAATTTGATAGTAACTTGAATTTGTGAGAAAGTGTATTATGTTAAACATAATAATTATGATACGTTTGTTTCCAAAATAAATGTTGCATATTTGTTAATTTGAATTACTTTGTATTTTTTGTTAATTTTATATTATAATTATGCCAATTATTTAAATATTGTAATTTAAGTTTTACAAAGTTAATTATGATTAAAATTAATAATTTAAAAGAAATTGTCAATTTATTTGGTTAACCTCACGTTTAAATTTACTACAATGTTTTTTTTGTGATTAATAATTATTAGTATTTATAATCTATAAATTATTATTTATAATGATGGTCTCATCTATTATTATGGCTTCGTTGATGAGCAGTGTCTCTTAAATTGAGCTCATAATACACTACGACTCGCAATAACAGTTGCATAATTCATTAAAACCGCGATATCTTATGTATCTTATCGTACATAATGTATAAGATGTGTTTTATTTGCTAACTTATATTTGCTCACTAATTCAGACAAAATGAAAATATATGAGCATATATTTAAAATGCATATTTATTGCTTTAATCATACAGTTTATACATTTTTATCACACACTCGAGTGCGTGCGAGCCCTCAGTGTATCTTATTCTATATATTCGGTGTGAACGACGACTAACTCGGTGTTTGACTAACTTGTATGTACTATCTCTCTGTGTATGCTATGATTCATTCCTAGCTTACATAACGTTAGAGGAAGAGTACTGTTTTGCGTCTTTTAATTTAAAGCCCAATTGAGATATAGTGGGGGAGAGTGGAAGAAAGATGAGCACACGAACGGTGAATAATTTGACAGCAGAGGAGGAAAGAGAAACGAGAGGAAGAGATGAACAGAGAGTGAAGAGAGTGAATACAGCAAATTTCATATAAGTTCTGCTTTTGATGTTTAAGTACAAGTGCTGTACAAGTTGTGTATCACATAAAGGGAAGCACAAGAAGCACATGCTCTGCTGAATAATGGTAGAGTCAAAAACTAAATTGGCATCACTTATATCAATGCTATTCTATTCCAGTCTACACTCTGCTATGTTTTAGAATAGCAATCTTCTCTGCATTATTGATAGAATCTATTCTGCTTTCTGTCTGCTGTAGATTTTTTATTAATATTGAATGTTAAATCAATACGAGAATGAAATACATTAGAAATGTTTACACGTTCAAAATATGTTATGTTATTTTAACTCAAAATTCTTAGCATACTCTTCATACTCTGTTTTAAATTTCAAATGAAACTTTGTTTTGGTGCTCACATTTTTCACTCTGACATAAAATCGTTGCGAATCATCGAAATATAGTTTGCAAAATGGTTTGTTCGTGCATAGAGTATGATAGGATAACAAATTGACATAACGATCAACATTTCATGTATGAACTCATAGATTGGCATCTATTTTTCAAACCATACATAGGGTTCGTTCGATACGTTAGATATTCCAACATAAGTACTCAGTTATGTTACAAATTTAAAGTAAAATTAAACAAACACTCGCGGAGTTTCTCGCATTTGTTTTCTATCACTTAAGTATTTGCTCGAAAGATTCTCATATATATTGCTTTACTTCACTTTAGATTTCATTCATTTAAAGTTTACACACAGTATTTAACACTTTCTTTCTTAATTACAAGCCATACTATAATTTACTCTTAAACTACATGTATATTTTTGTAAGTTTTAAACGAAAAACAAATAGTTTCAATTAAACTTTAATTAAATTTATATATTTATTAAATTTATATATATAAAAAGTTCAGGTAAGTATTGCATAATTAAATATTAATAGTTGAATATAAGTAAGGGTTAGGACGGGTGAGGATCGATGTCTTACAGTTGTTCAATATTTTTATAAAATATAAATTAACGAGTTATTTATTTTGAACACGAAAATCCAAAGATATTCGCGGATTTTTTTGTTATTAATTAATCGAGTTATTTAGTGAAAATTGATATATATATGCCATAATAATAAGTTAGATTGCGGTTGACTTGCATTGTCATCAGATTCGATTCAGATTTCAGATTTCCCGCAATGGAAAGTACTTTTAAAATAACAATAAACAGTATTTATTAACATTTAAATTTAATAATTCAGATTTGAAATGTCGTATAAAACTATAAAAATAGATGCCAAAATTTATTGTCTTTGCGTGGCATTTGCCAAGTGTTCCCTCGCGATAATCACTTTCTGTATTTGAGTGGTTCCCTCGTAAATCTGGAAAATCTTCGCGTCTCGCATCAACTTTTCCACCGGATATTCAGAGTTAAAGCCTGCGCCGCCGAATATCTGGACGGCATCGGTGGCGCACTTGTTGGCCACATCTGCGGCCAAACACTTGGCTATCGAAGCCCAATAGGTGTTTCTGTGGCCGACGTCGTACAGCCAACAACCCTTTTGAACGGCCAGTCGTGACGTTTCGATTCCAATGGCCATATCGGCTAACATGAACTGAATGGCCTGATGTTTGTTTATGGCCACTCCGAACGTCTTCCTCTCAAAGCTATATTTGGTGCACTCGTCAAATGCTCGTTGAGCTAAGCCGACGGCGGACGCGCCGACCGGCGAGCGGGTCAAGTCGAACGCTCCCATCGCTATTTTAAAGCCGATACCTTCCGATCCCAAAACATTTTCCTTCGGCACCACAACGTTATCGAAACTGACGCCTCGAGTGTCTGAACATCGTTGTCCTAAATTCAACTCTTTTCTTCCGACAGTAACGCCGACCGAATCGCGTTCAACTATGAAGCCAGTCATAGCTTTGCTGATTGGCGTTTTGGGGTCGTCCGCAGTTCGCGCCAAAACGAAGTACCAGTTGGCGACCCCGCCGTTCGTTATCCACATTTTCTGTCCGTTCAATATATAATCTCCATCTTTATTTCGGACTGCCTTTGTCTTAATGGCGGACACATCAGAACCAGTAGACGGTTCGGTTACGCAATAGGCGGCTAAAATGACTTCAGGAGTTGTCATTCGACCCAAATATTCTCTCTTTTGCCGATCGTTGCCAAACAAGATGACGGGCGCCTGTGCGAGACCGCTCGAGCCGATGGCCGTCGAGATGCCAGTGCAGCCATAAGAAAGGTTTTCGCCTGTTTTGCAATATTCAATTTATTAAACAAAAAATTAAGTAAAATGTAAAATAAAATTTTTATTAACTAATCTAATAATTAGACAAAATTAAGGTTAAATATAGTTAAAAGCAGTTAATTGTAAAAGTTGAATATTATTCCTATTTTAAAACTTTAAAGATTAATTATTTTTATTTTTTTGGAAAATAATATTAATAAATAGCATTTAAAAATATCAATAATAAGGAAACGACATTTCATAACAGTTATATACAGATTATATTACTCTATTACTTAAAGTTAAAAATCAAAAATGATATATATTCGAGTTGTTTTAAAAATGTCATTTTAATGAAAGCTAGTGTAACACATTTATAA
Source organism: Microtritia minima (assembly GCA_034699355.1). Classification (NCBI taxonomy): domain Eukaryota; kingdom Metazoa; phylum Arthropoda; class Arachnida; order Sarcoptiformes; family Euphthiracaridae; genus Microtritia; species Microtritia minima. The sequence continues at coordinate 15,519 of JAQIYA010000593.1, forward strand.
ATCATTATCACGCTTATGCGTGCAACTATCAGAAAGTTTTATTGTTACTGAAACGTAACAAATAGTTTTAATAACATTTAAAATGTATTTAAATGTAAATAGCATTAAGTTATTAAAAATGATGAATGAGGCAAACCTATGATACAACTGTCAAACAAAGTAAGTCCTGCTCCGCCATAAGCAGTGGGAACACTAATATTCCTGAGTCCCAAGTCGTGCGCTTTCTTTACGATATCCCACGGAAACTCTGCGCTTCTGTCGTATTCTTTCTCCTTAGGAATGATCTCTTCTGTGGCGAACTTTCGTGATAAGTCTGTTAATGCGATCTGCTCTTCATTTAAATTAAAGCCAAAACTAGAAAAATTTCTCAAAACACTTGTATTCAAAATGTTTTTATTTGAAATTAATTGTGAACGACATATGCATTTCAACATTTTGCATATCAATTAATTATATTGATTCAACTTTTAAACCAAATCTAACAAAATATTTAATATAACCAATGTTTTTATATATACACTACAATATATGAATATCAATAAACAACTAATAATATTTGGACATTTAGTTGAGTAGTAACTATAAAATATAATTTATAAATTAAATATAAGATTGATATAAATTAATTAATTGGTTATCAAATTAGATATACAGATATAGGTCACAAAGTAATTCAGATTAATAAATAGGAATACATATTAGATGAGACTAATGTACTGTATTTGCATTAAACATATTTGCAAAAATTGAAGGATAAAACTCAAGGACATTGTTATCAAAATTTTTAATAACACTATATAATTGTTGGGTTGTTGTTAACAATATTTCCCTGTTGTTGTAAATTTTATTTGTTGAATTAATGTAAATTGTTGTAAATCCAAGCATAATTTTTTTAATTAAAGAGTGGCGCCGCGTTAGCGATGCTCACATATTTCAAATCAAATCAATATTTAGTTTTATTTAATCGCTTTCGCTGTTTACATAACAATAAAATATTTGCAACAAAAAAGGTAATATTATATTTAATAGATTTAATATTATATTTAATCTCTATTCTATTTTAAAATAATTGTGTTCGTAACATTTGATGGTATATTATTACAAAATTTTTTAAACAGTATTTAACAGTAAAAATATTTAATTACTAATGGTATTTCATTGCAATATCAATGTTATTACAGTATATTAAAGTAAAGTATGTGTGTGTGTGTGTGTGTGTGTGTGAGAGAGAGAGAGAGAGAGAGAGAGAAGAGATTACTAAAATTAACTCTGATTAAGTGGCGTAGCCACGGGAAACGGCCCGTATTATTTTAATAGATTTCTATGCTGTCAAAGATTATAATATGTAATTACTAATCAAACATTAGTGATTAACATATAAATTAGGCATTTAAAGTAAATTGAAGACAAGTATTGTTAAAAAGTATTATTGAAAAATATGTTTGAAAAGAATTGCTGTAAGTTTTGCTGAAAATCATTTATTGATATAAAGTTAAATTAAATATGAAGTCAATATTATTAATAAAATAAAGGTATATCAGAGCAAACGAAGTGAATTTAAGTTATTATATACTTAAAGGGTTCCATTTAAAGTGTCAAAAAAGTGTATTAAAATGGGTAATGTTTTGACTGCCACTTGACTTTTCGCTACTGTCTGAGAGGGGTTTACATTTAGATTAAATAAGGGAATAAATAATTCATTCACTGAATTACAAATTTGAGCGTTAATAAATAAAATCAATTTATTTTGGACAGCAAAGCATTCAATTTTATTTAAACTCATTACATAAGAGCCGTTTCGTCTTCGTTTTGCTTTCTTCTTTGATTCATTAAAATATCACTATACGATATAAGTTGAGAATTTTCTTTCTTCTCTATGTCGACGTTTAAATCAATTACATCTCGAATGCATTTTCTAACTCTATCCACATTAAACGCTCGTTTAGCGCCGACTGCTATAATTTCATCGAACTTAATCAAATTATTTGGCCTTAGATTTTCATCATCAATAGCGTGAATTCCGGTGGCTATCAAACTTTGCAGTTCATCGACAAATTTGTCAAACAGTATTTTTTTCTGGTCGTCATCAATTTTAGTAACAACCAAAATGGAGGGCTTCGACAGTAATAAATCGTCGAAAAGTTCTAATTCTCTATTAAGCAATAAACATGTTTCGATTGGAGTACGCTTTGGAAAATCAGGCCTATATTTAAAGCCATTGATGTCGACCACAAACACTAACAGTTTGGTTCGAACGATATGTTTCAAAAATTTATGACCCAATCCTATATTTAAATGCGCGCCTTCTATAAGTCCGGGCAAATCGGCGACACTTATTTGTCTATAGTCATCAAATTCTAAAATACCTATATTAGGATTGAGAGTTGTAAATGGATAACTGGCTATTTTAGGAGTGGCTCGTGATATGGCTTTCAGCAGAGTTGACTTTCCAGCGTTTGGAAAGCCAACAAAACCGGCGTCAGCTATCAATTTAAGATCTAAAGTAATAGTTTGTTTGTGTCCTTTTTTTCCGCAAAAATTTGAGCTCTGATCGCCACCTTTTCCGCCAAAAGCCACCAATATTTTATCGCCCACTTTATTAAGATCTCCCAAAACACTTCCATCTTCGCTAATAATAGTGACACCAGTCGGCACTTTAATAGTACAATCGTTGCCCTTTTTTCCAAGAATACGATACGTAGTGCAGTGTTCACCACTGTTAGCGCTTATCTTTTTATTATTATTCATAACCATTTTTAACGTCATATTCTTAACAGCTTCAACGAAAACATTGCCACCACTGCCGCCAATGCCTCCATAACGTGGTAAACCATTACCCCCTTCACCACCACTTACTGTTAACCTCAACCGATCGATAAAGTATTTGTAACGCTCCTAAAAGTGATAGAATTCAATCAATTTAAACTAATTTAAGTCTTCAAATACAATTTTAGGCATGTTTTATACCTTACTGTCAATTATATTAATTTATTAACTTTTATTGTACTTATTTTAATTGATTTTAAAGTCAATAAATCAATAATTAATGAATCAATTAATCAATAAAATCAAAATCAATAAATAGTGACAGAAGTTTTTTGTTTGTAAATTATTTTAACAACAAAAGTTATATTTATAAATAACAAAAGTTTACAA
>JAQIYA010000594.1:0-18640 GCA_034699355.1 Microtritia minima
TTATTATGCTATTAGACAGAGTTTAGTCGCGAATCCTTATATTATTTGATCGCATTTTTACTATAAATCACTGCAAGTAATTGCACTCATTTTTGTTAATTTCTAGTGTCGCCCCTTTCGACTAGACTGCCTTTATATGACTACAAAGACAGAGAAATAAAATAAGAAATAGCTATTTATTTGGTGTCTAATTCTCGCAAGTTATTAGTTATTTTTATTTTGCCTTTTCTTTGCCGTCTCATCCATTTGATCGGCACGAGCGTCAAAATCAAAGCTGGCCTGAATATAGATAAGAGCGAAAATCATTTTTATATAAACTATAATATTATGTTCTACAAAAGAAATACTGTTATCTTTTGACAGATTTTGTTTTTTTTATAGTTTTATTCGCTCTACATTTGCTTTTGTTAAGCAATTGCCAGTTTTACATATTTTTTAATTTTCAAACTATTCTCAATTCTGCTGACAAGGATATTGAAATTGAGTTTGACAGAGATATGGGCAAAGACAGACTCGTAATTAGGGTTTATGAATATGTGATCATCAAAATGCGACTAATTTACTGTTACAATACTGTTTATAATAAATGACTTCCTGATTCGAAAGCGTTAAATATAATAATTGTTCGCGACTAATAATAGTCAATTATATTTAATGTAATTTATTAATTATATTATTTTGTTAAGAAACTTTTACTAATATAGTTAATGATTATCACGTAATATGTTTGTATTAATCAATTATTAACTGTATTATAATATATGCATTTATAGTTATCATATATTAATTACTTAACATTATAACTTTTTTGCATCTGTCTATATTAAGAAAATGTCATCCGAACTTTGCCAAACAAAACAGTTTTTTTTGTAAATATTAGCAAATATAAGACTGAATTGTAACTTTATTTTTATGTGCTATAGGGTTACTGTAATTTAAATTTTTTAAAATACCATTACTGAAGTAATTTTGTCATATATATATATCAAAAACAAACCATAACAGTCTTATGACTGTTTGTCCAGCCATAGACTTGGAATTGATCAGAGGTACCCTACATGGGATATATGGTTATGTTTAGTATAGTCTTAGAGGAGCCATTAGGGGTGAAAGTATTTACTCATATATTCATTCTTGAATTTGATTAGTGGTGTCTCGGATTAAGAGTTGCGGTCATTGTGAGGTAGTGCTGGCATAAATCACGGCCGAATGAAGGCATGAATGAGTTGTCAGAATATATCTGATATGTCATTTAATTCTGCTTAATATAATAATGCTTATTATATAATAAGAGTTTTGGGGAGTTTAGATAAAAGCTATTCAAATGACCTGTTTATTCTATAAAATGGCTATTTTAATAAATTCAATAAAACACTAGTTTCCATTAAATTTTTTTTGAAAAAAGTAATTAAATAATTTTATTATTATATTGAATTATTTTCTAAAGGAATTCAGAAATTTTTTAAAGTTTATAAGTACTTAATAAATTTAATTTGTTGATTAAAAGTGCGTATTTTAAAATATTGATGGATCGATAAAGTGAAGAAAAATAATTAACACATTAAATAACTTAATCTTAAAATATTTGATAATATTTTTATAGCAAATGGTTAAAAAAAATAGCACAATATTATTTAATTTACTAATTATAATATTTAAGTTTAAATAATTATTGTATTGATAATAAAACTATTCATCAAAAATAAGGATCATTTAAGCTAATGATGTGTCAAAAAAGCACAACTATTAAATGAATCTAAAACAAATTTATCGTGTAATAAGTTAGATACATAATCATTGTTATTTATCATAATTTACGATATACTATAAGTATAAAATTTTTCTCAATTGCGGTTAGAAATGCTTTCCTTTCTTGTATTTTATTGTAACATCTTTTATGATATGATATCATTTATCGTTTAGTTATTGACCCAACTCTTAATAGTCTACTATAATAATCCCGCTGTGAATATCATCATTGATTTGTTGATATTATTAACTCAAACCATTTTCCATTTTTTTTGTTAAAAGAGTTTATACCATCTTTTGACCATTTTTGTTGAATAACTATAATTTTGTTATATTATTATGAAAAAATAATGTAAATGTTTGTTCAACACAACATTTAAAGTGTAAATTTTAATAAGAGTTTATGGAAAAGTTTGTTTATGAATTTTCTTTCATGCGAGATAAATAACAATATTAAGTTTATACTCCTTATTGTTAAAACTTTACTGTTTGTTAAAATTCATTTTACTCTTATTAAGTTATTAACTTTTAATTTTATATTTTGAGATTAGTATTTATTGAAACTTATAGCACATGTATATCCTTAGCTTTCCCTCTCGTGTGAGTGTCTCTCGAAAATGTCTTCAAAGAAAATATTTGAGAAGTTTTAAAGTGATGGACAGAGTGTATCATCTTATTTCACGCTATTCAAGCTTCAGTTAAAAATATTAGACTTCACTCTATCAACTGTTTGATTCTTTAAAGATAAGAAGAGTTTTTTGAAAATCCTACTAAAACAGAATAACACATATACTGTATATCTTTATTGACAATATTGAAGTACTTAAGACACGATTTTTTAAAATTAATAATTTAATTCAATTATGAGATATTATTTACACATTATTATAATATTTGAAAAGAAAATTCTTATAATAGATTAAGAAATAGATTTAAGTTCTAGTAAAAAGCTTAATTACAAACTTATTTTATTTTATATTCAATAATAAAAATTTATAAAATTTAATATTAGCCAAACAATATAATTTGTAAGATAATCAATCAAATTAAAGTTTTAAATTTCTGTACTTAAATCAGTAATATTAATATTAGCACATAAATGCGGAAAAGAATTATATTAATATACTGTATTTACTTTAGACTATAATTGATTAATGTTTATTATTTTATACAATTTACAATGTATGTAATTAAGTCTGAAAAAAACTTATATTTACTAACCAAAAATTCAAATATTTAATTAAATTAGATTTTTATTCATAGACATAAGCTTAAATTTTTTAATTATTTATTTATCTTTAAAAACTATATTCATTTAGAAACGTGATGGTCTATGTTATCAGGAGATTTTGATTACTTGGAGACTTATTTATATAATCCTTTTAATGATATTTTTTATATCTTAAATTTACTTGAAATATATTAATTAAGTTTACAAGTGATCAAATTATATATTAGGATAGATTTTAGAAAACAAAATTATTTAAAAGAATTTACACAGTATTTTAAAACAGTTCGATAATTTTAATCTTAAGTTTTAAAAATCATATCAGTTTAACAAATAAAGCTTAAATTTTTTATTGTGTCAAAAAACAAAAATAGGTTTTTTTTGAAATCATTCCTAAAGTAATGAAATAAATTAAAATTTCTCCAAATATTTCGAACAATTCTCTTGAGAAAAATAGACACAAGTCATAAGAAGTTTTGTGTCTTCACTAAATTTCATTTATTGCACAACAAAAACTCGTAAAAACATTCCTAAGAGAGTACTTCTCACTTATACTCTACTTTATGACGATACTCAGTATTTTATGTATTATTTTGAATTAATGTTATTCAGTTGCGGTTTGACCATAGACTCCATAGACTCGACTCTTGTAATATATTCAATGTCATTAACGAGAGATCATTTATTTCTTTTACTTTTCCCTCCATTCATCATAACTGCATACACTTTTTGAAGTTCTAGTTTTCTATGCTTTCATTGTAGTTCTCAATTGCTAAAGCATAACAACAAAATGTATTTTATTTGAGTCTACATTGAAAATTATGAGCATTAGTTTCGTGATCGTGAGTTTGGAGAAATTGGTATGAATTTCGTGACGTTATGAGGCTCTAAAATTTGCGATGCGTGACGAGGCTTATAAAATTTGAGGTCACTAACAGAAACTAAATTGTATCTACTATTTAATATCAAATATCGATCAACAACTCTCACATAAGCATTAGGCTCGCAATGCGATGCTTTTAAAACGATTCACTCTTACGGCGAAAGCAATTCTCGAGTTTGCTTTCAAAAATAATTTCTTTGAATTGATTTGATTCTGGAAAACATAAATATATCTTACGATCAAAACTAAATTATGCCAAACATATAGCACGATATTAACATTTAAAGTACAATTTGAATTTCTATAAACACAGGCGTATCGGAGTTGCAGTCGGTTGCGGGCGGAAAGATAGCTCTTCCGTGCAACACATCGCTGTGGGGCGAGAATCAGGTCTCGCTGGTGTTGTGGTACAAAGGAGACGCCGGGATTCCCATCTATAGGGTGGACGCGCGCAACAATGCTCTGTCCAAATCGAAACACTTCCCCTCCGAACAGCTCGCCAAACGTTTCTATTTCGATGTGTCCACTGATCCGCCGACGCTTAAAATATACCCCATAATACCGCAAGACGAGGGCCAATATCGGTGTCGAGTCGACTATCGCGTCGAGAGGACGCAGAATGTCGTCATTTCGCTCAATGTTACAGGTATTTAACATTAAATATGATTCATATTAATATAACGTTATTTGTATATAAATATGTAAATGTTGATGCATTTAAAGTGCCTCCAAAGGAAGTATTGATAATGGACATGGAAGGTCAAAGATTGGAAGGTTTAGTCGGACCGTATGATGAAGACGCTAACGTTTTGCTCATATGCGAAGCCGAAGGCGGTATGTTTTCATAAGTCATGAATATTTATGAATTGTTGAGTATTATTCCAACTGTAAACTTGTAAACATAAGTGCAGTTATATTCATTTCATGAGCTGACCATTTCATCAAAATTGCTATTTTGATTGCAGTTAATGAAGTTTATGTAATTCACTTTAAACATGTTACTAATTAAAATGCATTTTAATTATTAATGTGTAAACTGAACATGATATCAAAAGCTGATTCAAGCAATAAATATTATTACTCAATAGTGTTATGCTTGGAATATTTTAGTTAATTTAGGTACAGATCAAATGCTGCAGCAAATGCAACATTCTTTCTAGATTTTATTATCTAATTTAGTTTACATTTTGTTTTGTGCGAAATGTTGCTGGAAATGCTTGTAAATATATAATAATTAGTTTAATCATGAATTTTTCTAATTCATGAATTTAATTATATGATACAGTTTATTATGTAGTTTTAATTATTTTCAACACTAAACTACTTTCCCTCTTTACGAAGCTATTTCTATATTTAAGTTTTCAAAATTAACTAAATTTGCATTTACTTGTTTTAAAACAATACTATGTGTTTGATTTTGAAGGTACATATAAAAGTGGTTCGTATGATGTTTTTTAAAAAATAGAATCTCATCAAATGCGAGTAATGTTAAAATCCAAAAATTATCTCAAATTCTTTCACACTTTTAATGCTGCGAATATGTGATTAATTAATATTTATCACTTTTGATTTAATACAAAACTTTTCGCTTTTTAGATGAAGTTATTCACAGTCATAAATATACAAATTAGCGATGCGAATAAAAAAGTGTTTACAATAAATGGATTTAGTATATACGGGTTTAGGGAATAGTAGAGCTCTTTATTATTAAGTTTTTCTATTTGACGTTACGTGCAGAACAGGTTTATAACTTTTGGTAGATATTCACTATAGAGGGTCCACTATAGAGATGAATATGGAAAATAAAGTTTAATATTTTATTAAATCCATACTTAAAAAGTATTTGATTATGCTATGAGAAAGATTGTTATTCAAAATAATGCAAAGCATGTTTTGAATACAATATGATCGGTAGCAGCAAAACCATTAATAAGCAAAACGAGACGGACATATAATGGTGAGATATTTTTTCTCAAACTTTCGTGTTATGTAAGCCATTGCTTCGTTTCGCTCTTTAAGTTGTGAAAAGTATTGTTATAGTTATTTCAATAAATTTTTTCTAACATTATTAAAATATTTCTATAACAATACTTTACTATTTGCTTAATAAAAATATACATATTGGCATAAATTTGGCAGATAGTTATGGCCAACTTGTTCATCTTAAAGGGAATTTGGTATCAAAATTTGTACTATTATGGCTGCCTTTTCTTCCTTTTTTCACTCGAGAGGCGGGTTAACAGTTCGATTAAATAAGAGAAACAAGAATGACCATTATTATTATATTGAGCTGATTTTGTCTAATCGATACGCTATAATTTAAAATTAGGAATATATTTAATATTTGCTATTAAAATATCCTAATAATACTTTAAATAAAATTTTCTAATAATAGATGTCAAAAATACTTTACATATAACTAAAATGAGCTAAACAGCATAAAATAGCAAATTAGTCTCTAATGTCCAACTTGTGATTCTTTTCCTTCATCGGACAGACATCTCAAATCCATAAGCTAGCTTTTGTTAAAAACAAAATTAACTAAAAATTCTCCCACAAAATACACATTAAGTAAAATTTAAATAAATATTTTCTTTATGATTGAACTTCTTTTCTTTCAACACAAAAAATGAAAAAATGGCAAACCGTTTTAAAAGTACACTAATTTGACACCTGTTTAAAATGCCCTGTAATTTGGCAAATATAAGTTGGAAGTACTGTACTGTATGGTTAGAGAGATGTTAATAGATATATAGATAGTTTAATGATTTTTTAAAAAATAAACTTTATATTTTATTAAATCTTTCTTAACAATACATTTTTGCACAAATAGAAAGAATTCATAAAAGCGAGCGTTACATTACGACAAATTTTATGTAAACCCAAATTCATACATCAGGCTTAGTAAACTACTTCCTGCGTCCGGTGCTGTGATTAGCGTCAAGTTTTGCTCAACCTTTCAGTCTGTGTCTGTGACTTTTGCAAAGTAGTCGTTATCTTAATAGTTATCAATTCGATTTCAATTATTTTTATGTGAAAATATCAAAATTAAACGAATGTTTATTATGCAAGAATCCTCATTAAAATTTATTAAGCCATTCAAAACTTCTTTGCAAATTGTTAGCGACAAATTTATTAGGACTACCTTACCGTATATATCTTTTTAAAAGTTTTTTAATGAAAGCCTTGAATTTTTATGGTCAAACCTTGAAATTTTATTGTCAAAAAACATACTAAATTTGGAGCATTAAAAACTCTTAATTTCTGATGCGTTGTCAATCCTGGTTCTCTTATCGATGTTCAATCATAGGATGCAATTTGTAAATCAGCGACTGTGCACTTCTCATATTGACAGTCAATTTCCTAATGGTCTGCCAATCATTTTACTCATAAGTAATTTGTTAATCCAGCAAATAAAGCTGATTATACTATATGTGATTTTGGTTGACTCATGACTTGTTTATTTGAATTACTAAATGAGTAAGTTTTTGTGGAGAATAATTTGAAAATTTAATTATTTATTAATAATTAATAGCAAAAATTAAGATAAATTAGTTAAAAATTTTGTAAGACAAACGTAATACAATGTAATAACTGTTTTAAGCGAAGCGAACTTTCTATTTAACCAATTTCTAGTTAGTTTATATATTTGAAATTATAATAACATCAAGATTCACATTTAAAAAATAATTTGTAGTATTCTAATTTGAATTGTATGTAATGTTTATTAATTAATATTTTCATTATATTTATTATAATTTATTAATCAATTGATTGTGATTTTAATTTACTTTTTTAATAAGGGATTACTACTTACATATCATATTTAATTCTTACAATTGGATTATGAGAATATTACTATTTTTTATAATAAAATAATATATAAACTTGTAAAAAATTCAATGCAGACTCAATTGAAATTCTCAAAATTTATACATAATTTAGAGTATAGTTTATGTAAACCGCATAACGAAGTTTCAAATTCATACCATAAAGAAGCACAAAACCTAATGTAATCGAATTGAGACTCAGCAGACAGTAAAGATATTTGCCTCGTCTGTAATGACTATTTGGCACTCAATGCCTCGTATGTAAGAAAAAGAAAGAAATTCTAGATTTGGACCTCATTTACCCTTTTATGTTGCATTATATCAATACAAAGTAATATTCTGTTGTCGGCATTTGATATCAATAAAGAAAACATGAAAAGCGTTTAGAAAATTAGAGTAAGCTTCTTGAAAGTAATCGCATTAATAATATATAAATTCGCGAAAAGTAAATTTTATATTTTTCTTACAAATATCAAAATAAGTCTGTGATAAAATTTTAGACCTATACTTTTTTTGTTACATATTTGTGTAAAAGCTATTCACATAAATATTGAAGATATTTTTAATATGTTTTATTGTACTCAGTTTTTATCGCGTACTTTGCATTTAATCATTAATACAAAAATAACAATTAAATTTTTTTTTTGATTGATATGCCGACAAAAAACTGCAAAAGTTTGCATCGTTGCTAACGTACCGTAAGCTTATAAGTTGTCGCATGCAAAAAATTGGGCGCATAAAACAAAGTTTGCGTGCTTGTGTGTGCCTACACTTGCACTCATTTATAATTCTTCAAATTGATATCCAAAAAAAGTTAGCCGCGAGTCTTTTTGCGTTAATACATGACTATTATTAATCTGCATCATTGATTATTCTCGGTATGAAAGCGCTCATTTCTAGTGCGGACCCCTTTTTGCTTCTTAATACTTCGAGTTTCGAGATCTCTCTTTTATCTCTCCCTTCTCGATCAACACTCACTCAGTCTTATTTTCGACATGATTTTCCTCGAAGGTGTCATCAAATAAGTGAAGTTCTACTGTATTGCTATTTTATATATTTATCTGAATGTGGCATTATATGAACCTATTTGATGCTCCTCTAAGCCCATCGCCAAAATTTTTCGTGTACACTGAAGAGGGAGATAAGAATTTTTTTCACATGAATTAATACACATCATAGACGAGACCAAAGAGAAGATTGTGAGCCAAAATTACGACTATAAGCAACGAGTGCTGTATATGACAAAAAAGTTTGCAACGAGAGAGAGAGAGAGAGAGAGAGAGAGAGAGAGAGAGAGAGATTTAAAAGGATTCATATTGCGATTGAAAAACTTTGGTCGTTCCGAGATATTGTCAGTTATGTCTTTAATACAATAAGAAAAATAAAAATTGGATGCAATAATATCATACATAAATCATAAGTTTATGTTGTCTGAGTATGTAATGAATTTTAATTTTATCTTTATTTATTATTATATAATTATAATAAAATTTGTGATGTGCTGAGTATTTGATAAATATTTGTGTAATATATACATGCATAATAACTTCAAATGTACAGTCGAATAATATAATGAAAATATACAATTAAACCAAAAGGGAATTACAGAAGACCTTTGAAATTAGTTTTATATATTGCTGTACGAATGCTTTAAAAGCAAAAGTTTAGTTTTATTTATATTTTAGAACAAAACAACTTTAGATTAAGCAACGATTTATTTAAAGGAGTTTGAAATTCATTATTTAATCATTCTGTTTGGTAAAAATACTTTATAACTCATAAATAATATCATTGCTTACAATGTATAATTTACTGCACTTCTTTGATTATAATTTAATTTCTAATAGTTTGTAAATATGAAATATAATGGTCAGTAATAATGTGCTTTCAATTTCTACCCATTAAATTGACTCTTTGGCTCGTCTTTCACATCGAAGACTGGGTACACATATATAAATGTAATGAAAGAGCTCTCTATGACAACTAAATCTTTTCGACTTGACATATCTTTGAGCAAAGTTTAGTTTTGATGTCACTATAGTTACCATTAATATTGTTTTCTTAATTAAATGCTTTGAGTTATTTTGATGATAATTAATTACATTTTATTGTCCTATTGGATCTTAAAATAAATTATAAATTATAATTATTAGCGTGAAATATGGTTTGAATTTTTTTAGTGCATAATACTTTTATCTTTGAGTAAAATTAAGATTAATTATTAAAGAATTAAAGCATATAAGAAAGAGTAACATTTCATATACCATTAAATCTCATTCAAATATTTTAATAAACTTATTTTCTTTCAACTCAATTCATACCTTAAATGTCACTTTACTGCTCAGCAATGAAACTATGCTAACATTGTCTGCTAAACATTATTTGGTTATTTATAAATATAATGCACGATTTTTATTTTATATCATTTTATTCTAATATAATACAATTAAATTTTAAAAAGAGATTTTCTTACAAAATTTTTAGAGATATGGTTTTATATATTAAAATTAAAATTACTTATTATTATATTACGATGCGATAGAAATGATATGAATTCTATGGCTTCTTATTATATCGCAATTGAAAATATATTTCGAAAATAAAATATATGAAAATAAATAAATTCATGACTTAAATCAAAACTGCACTCGTAATATATAACTTAGATGTAAGTAGTAATAGTAATATTTATAATTTATGAGTTTCGAAATTGAAGCGTTTGCCTAAAAGGCATTTTTAAAGTTATTCTCCAAATAGATGTCGAAATTACCGGCAAAATAAAATTATATATGCAAAGCTCTTAAAAAATGATTTGCTTTATTGTGATAATTTAATAAAATATTGAAAATAACATAATGCTGTGTACGTATAGGAAAGCCGAGTCCGTCAGTGCTTTGGTTTCACGGAACACACTTAATAGATGACAGCTTCACGACAGGACCGCACGGATTAGTCCGTAATGAACTCAACTTACGTTATCTCAATAGAACTGATTTCATGTCGATATTGACGTGTCGTGCATCGAATACCGATTTAAGCGAACCAGTTTCGAGTTCCGTTGTACTGGACATGAATCGTAAGTGACATTTCTCTAATAAAAAAGATAGAAAGAATGAGAGAATGAGACCAAATGAAAGAATGAGACCAAATGAATGGACGACTTTGTAGAGAGTAGAGCAGCGATCGCTGCGGACCCACACTCATGTAAAGCCAGCAAAAAGCCGATTGACTTTTGATCTTTTTCGAGATGCATTTCTTATTTTATAAGTGCAATAACATATAGAATGTATACACAATTTATATTTGATTTATCTGAACCGAAGTGAAACCGCTGAACGCCATAATCCTGACCCCAATGGGCTCACTGGTGGCCGGAATGGCCACAGAGATGCAGTGCCGATCGACAGGCTCGCGACCGGCGGCGCAGATCTCGTGGTGGAAGGGCTCGCAACGGATCAATAATGTGCGCGACACTGTTATTAATGACGGCAATACGACGTTCTCCACCGTATCGTTCGTTCCGTCCGTCGACGACAATGGCAAGCATTTGTCATGTCGTGCCGATAATATACCGATGCCTCACTCGTCGCTCGAAGACGGCCGCCTTCTCGTCGTTTACTGTTAGTATAGTTCAAATCAAACGCAATTAATAACGACTAAATGGCCGTTTAATTAAATGCCAATTATTTTTGCCGTTAAACACTCTATTTATCTTTGTTAATACTGGTAATAATGTTGGCTTTTATAGTATTAAAGATCATCTCGCGTTTATCGTCTCACTCAAGCTGTTATTACCGCTCAGATTATATGTTTAGAATTTATGCTATAATTGCCATCAATTGATGAAATATTTTGCAGTAGTAGTTCAAAATATTTCAATATTAAAATATTATTGGGAAACTTTGAAATAACGGTACTCTATATAATTTTGATACAATAGGATTTAACTGTTAGCCAACATTTTATTCAGAATTATATTATAAAAGAGTTAATTATCTGTAAAGCAAACATATTGACTATATTAGTATAATTGAATTGATTGTTTTTCAAACCAAAAACTAGTTCCGCCGCAAATGCGACTGTCTTTTGGCGCAAACATAGCGAAAGACTCGATACGGGAAGGCAGTGATGTATTTTTCGAGTGTCACATCCGAGCTAATCCATGGATTAAAGAGGTTTCGTGGATCTTCAATGGAAAGCCTTTGCTCAGTTCGCAATCTGAGGGCATTATTGTCACCAATCAGTCGCTTGTGCTGCAGAAAGTGCGTCGCCATCACAGAGGAAGATATGAATGCGCGGCCTTTAATTCGGAAGGCGAGGGAATTAGCGATCCGATAGAACTTAATGTTAAATGTATGTGCACTTCAATGGCTTTATCGCATTTATTGACGAACAATTCTGTACCTTATGACACATTCAATCAATTTTATTGTGTTATCTTAACATATTTAAACCATTAGGAGATATGACACCAAAAGAATTTGCTCACTCTATGCTATATCAGGATTGCCGCCATTGCCTGCCTATCATTCATTTCGATAATGCAATGCAACTCATATACAACTCATACCATGTATTTATTAATTATTTCTGCGCTTTTGTTAACTGCATTTTTTATTAGAATTGTTTTTATATAAATTATGTCGTAAATTGATTTGCTATCTCCACTAAAGCACACTAGAAATAAGAATTGATTTGATGCGTTCAACACAATTCACTTTGAGTTGTTTCACTGTTACCACATTTTTTATAGTATGCTGTGATAAGTAAAAATTTTATAATGAGATTCACGAAAGCTTTAAAATAAGCATGACTTAATTAATATTTAGTTATTTTCGAAATTCCTTTAAACGAACTCAACGCAAATTAAAAAATTTAATTAAATTTTATATAATAAATTTATTAATCTGTTAAAAATTTACATTTTAGGCTCACATTTGCAGAACAGATTATTAATAGACATTTAAATTGCAAACTGAAAAACAGTCTTAGAAACATGATTTGCATCATTTGTATATTAAAAGAAAAATTACTTAAAACGAGCGTATAAAGCATATACTCTGTAATAATCAATATGATTGCGTTATAAAGACACTCTTGCAGTATTCATAAACGCGTCAATCATGTGTTTATTTGAATTTATACTCTATGCTAGTGTTGTCATTTAAACTGTGAACTTTATTTCAATGCATTATTAGTAAAATTAAATTTAAATTTAATGTTCAAATTATAAAGCATAATAAATATTGCACTCAAATGAATGGCGAAGACCTTATCTATTGGTAAACAATGTATATTTTATAAAATGCTTTATATGTTACGCCTTCCAATTAAATTGTTATCGATATATATATTATATATTTTTTACCAAAACTTTTAACCGATTTCCTTACACATTATTATTTTTAGCCATTATTTTTAGTCACTTGGATGGAGTTTTCTTTTTACTTTATCCTCAGAAAGATATTTGTTATATGGCCGTACATTAATAACTCAAGATATAATTAGATGTTTTTGCGTTAAAGGTTTGCGACTCTGAGTTTTTAAGTGTGAAATATTAATCAAGAGCTGGAATATGTTGCAAATCTTTGACTTAAATGTTGCACAAAAAAAGTTGCCTGAATATCGGATTTTCAAGACATTGCGTATATCATAAAATAATATGTTTTCGGGTTAAATAATAGAGAATTATTTCTTTAAAACTATAATTTATTTATTTATTAGCATTAAAATAGTAGAATAATTAAAATATGTGTATTATATGTTCAGTCGCACCCGTGTGTAAGTCCGGTCAGAAGCGTCAGTACGGAGTGGCGCGAAACGAAGACGTGAAGATTAGGTGCGAAGTGGAAGCGGAACCGCACGACAATTTACAGTTCAAGTGGTACGTCAATACGTCATCCGAAGTGATTGATTTGCATTCGTTTGCGGCGCTGAACGGCACGACAAGTATCGCCACTTATACGCCGAAAACTCGTCAAAGTTATGGCGTGTTGTTGTGTTTGACCGAGAATAGCATCGGCAGACAGCGCGAGCCCTGCATCTACAGTGTCGTACCAGCTGGTGAGTACATTAATTCGCCATCGAAAAGAATCTCAACAATTCTTGTTTATGAGTTATGTTTGCGTTTTTCGAGAGCGAGAGCTGGCATAAGAAAATAAAGTTAATTTCTATTTTTCTTCTCTTTTTCTTTTAATAACGATCATAGCATAGCATTGCATAGCTATGGCATAGCTATGGCAAAGCCATTGTCACAGCCATAGCCTCGATTGGCGCACAAAAAAGTTGAGCACAAATGGAGTATATTTTTAGTTTACGGTCTCCTATTACGTTATACACAATACACTTATTATTTGGGTTAATATATCGAGATATACGCTATAACTGAACAGTTATATAACTTATATATTTCATGATACATGGACTTGTTTTTTCTGGTTTTGATTAACTCTTTTATCTAAAAATAATCATTTGATTTATTTTTTCTCTCTTCTCTTGTTTGATACGAATCTCAATTACCACTATTATTACGAGTTGATATGTATTTTTGAGGCTCGCAATAGACAATGGCTCATACAGTCTGTATGAGCCTATTCTTGCATTTTTCAACTTTTTTCATCCCAAAAGAGCGCGTTTTGGCAAAACTTGTTTATTAACTTAAGCTTAAACTGAAGTAACGGCTCATTACCTCTAATATCTTTAATGGACATAACAAAAATCTACCATTAGGTCCGCCCGAATCGGTGCGAAACTGCGCGATAACTAATCACTCGATGACGACTCTGCTCCTCGACTGCGTTGCTGGCGATGACGGCGGTCTGCATCAGCTATTCTTCCTGGAGGTCTACAACTCGGCAGCGCAGCGATTGATCTCAAATCATAGCTCTCCTCAACCGTTGTTTATCGTTAACAATCTCACTCCCGGAACACAGTTCACGCTCAACATCTACGCCGCTAACTCTAAAGGAAGAAGTCATTCAGTCTCTCTCACGGCCGCAACGCTTTCCTTACCCGAGAAACACATCGCCAAAGGTATTGGATTGAGATTAACTCCTAATGACTTTGAGGCGCACACATTCACTGCGAAAGCGTTTATGACAACCAAACAGTTTACCAATTTTGTCGATATCGTCAAATATTGACTCACCATTGCGGCCATATTTCTATAAATAATTTTCAAGTTGAGATCAGACAAACTAATTTGTAAAACAATATTGTAATACTAAACGAGTTCAATCAAAACGTACCCTAAATTTGCATTAATAATCCGCAATGAGTTACTAAATTCTTCAAAAGTTTTACACAAAATCCGCATTGATTTTCGACATCTATTTGTGAAGGTATTGCTTACGGATATCGAGAAGTTAAATGAGAACATTCTAACGAAAATGAAATAATGAAAATTTATATAAATAGAGTTTGGAGCACAAGAAAATGTGCTTTTCCTGTATAAAGTCAGGTCTAATGTTCGATTATTATCGACCAAATATCTCTTCTGAAGTAAAAAATTAAATTAAAAAGTACGCTTAAATTGTAGTAAATTTTGGTGTATTAACGAAACTACAACGACAACCATTAGCACTAAATGTGAACTTTCTTTTTCTATATAAAACTAAAGTAAAACAAAGTAAAATGTGGAAAATGAATAAGAGATAATAGTCGCACATAAACTAAAAGCAACAGAATTAAATGGTCATCACATGTTCAAATTTGCCAATTGCTGGTTAATGCTTGAAATGAAATAACCAAAAATGTATTAAACATAATATTAAAAGAGCTCAACATATATTTATTGTCTATAAAATAATGAAATACAAGACTGTCTGTGATTCTAATGCAAACAACACAAAAGTCGAAGCTTATATAATATTAGTTAGAAATTTATCTTAAATTTCGATTATATTTGAATGTAATACCAACCGACCAATACGTAGAATAAGTTTATCAATAAATTAGACATTTTTCTACATTATGTGCGTATTATTAATGCAGAGTTAGGGTACAACACAAGAATAGGTTTTTTCAAGTGGACCTTTACGTTGTTGATAGGTGTCATCTCCAGCAGATTTAAGGCTTCAGTTTACTCTTAACGAAGCGATTAGAAAGTCAATTGGTTTTATCGTAATGAAACTTAAATTCTATATATTTTAAAGAAGATAAGATTAAATATGTTTAAACAATTTTAGCGACAGTTTACTCGTAATCTAATTGAATTTCACATAAGGAACACATTAATTTCGCATTTATTTCATGAGTTAGAATTTTGTTAGCGATGAATAATTAAAATTTTAGATAAAAATACAAACATTTGTCCAATGAATTGTCATTTATAACAATTATTGCTATCAGAATATCATCTCTGACTAAAAATGGCAAGACTTGGTATTTATTTGAAATTTATTTTAGGCAAAAGTGGTCTGATTTGTATAAAGCGATTCATATCTGATATTGATTGAGCATAAGTTTTATTAATATTTTGCTTTGTTATTGGCATTAGATATGAGATTGAATATATTTACAGCAGAAAATGTCTAAAAACTCATGAATTTTCACTGAACTGCCAAAACATTATGGCATTATTTATTATTTATTTGTCAGAAAATTTTAAAGATTAAATGATTTTTGTAAAGATAACAAACTAAAATTAATTATTGCTATTATTTTTTGAAATAATAATATAAAATACACAATTATCTATTGGATCGTCATATATGCCATGATCTCCTATAATAGCCAAATATCGTAATTCATTATGAAATCGATGCCGACTTGTGTGTTGTGTGCGCAATCAATGTTAAGATAAGCATTTCATATATATAATTATCGCGATTTCAATATCAATTGCCCAAACAGGGAGTATCGATCAAATAGTGGTGAATCCAATTCTTGGCATTCTTATCGCAATCGTCGCGTCGCTGGTCTTAATTGCAATTATAGTCGTTATTGTCATCAAAGCGCGATCAAATCAATTTAATGAAAGCGATGACCATAAAAATAAAGGCAAGA
This sequence comes from Microtritia minima, assembly GCA_034699355.1. Taxonomy (NCBI): domain Eukaryota; kingdom Metazoa; phylum Arthropoda; class Arachnida; order Sarcoptiformes; family Euphthiracaridae; genus Microtritia; species Microtritia minima. The sequence continues at coordinate 16,697 of JAQIYA010000594.1, forward strand.
AATTTTATTTGTTGTCTGACAATACTTTAATGCTATATATTACTGGTAGAAACACTTTTTACAGTTCGAGATAAATTTATTATAGAAATTACATTTTATTTTTTTATTATTACGATATCAAAACTATATGAGACGTAACTCAGTGTTTATTCATTTCTAATGAATATAAAACGCGCCGAAATATTCAGTTTATCGTCTGCTTGTTTAACCGATACGAGTAAAAAACAAAAGCGAACAATAAATAAATAAATACTAGAAACGTGGTAAAGTAGGTATTAGGCAAACAACAACGAGAAAAGGTAAGATAAACGACGAGTCTTATCTATAAAAACAGTAAAAATAATCATTGAGTTTCTCATCAATAAATAGTGATTTGCCCGAGAATTTTGCTTTTTTGCAGCTACTTTTGCCATTCTCTCGGATTCCTCTTCATTTATTTGTTTTTTCTTTTTTTTATTGCCTAGTATTTGAGTCGTTTCAAGCAATTCACGTTTTGCTTTCTACGCTTCAAATGCGTCGAGAATTAATTTAGTTGCGGTCTTTATGTAACTCCAAATAACTAAATGAAGAGTTTCGGTCTTTTGTCTGAAACTCTTATATTTATACATTTTTTATACAACTTTCTAAAGTTGTAAAGAAGTTTGAAAGCAATTTCATTAAAAATTATTTGTGAATTTGTTTCAACAATCTGATAGAAATTGCTTTATATTTTTAAAAAAAATTAATAGAATAATTTATAGATTATAAAAATAAATGAATAAAATGAATAATATTATAATAATTATTTATAATACTAATAGTAATATTGTAAATAATTTATTTAACATAATTGAATATACAAACATCACTTTTTAAAAATAATCAGATTATTCAAACGATTTGTTTATAAACTTTGTTTTTACATTTGAATTCATTATAAACTTTATTACTAACTTTTTTACTAAATATTTGAATTTTAGAAGTTTGTGTTTCTTAAAATGCACTTTATAGTGATTTTTTTCTTTAAATCAATTAAAATTTTACAATTATTTTAATTATGATATTTTATTAGTTTAATAGATATAAAATCGTTAATTTACAAGCAGTTAACAATATATTGTTAACTTATTATGTTAACAAATTTATCTTATTAATGCTATTGTAATTTTATTTTTTAAAAATTGCTTTTAGCAGAATTCAAATATTATTGATTTACACCGAAAAGTTTTTCAATATCGCAACTTTTTGTTATTAGAGTAACAATTTTAAAGAGTCTTAAAGTTATCTTTAAAAAATATAAGTTATGCTCGCTCTCGAGTGTTTGATATTATCGTTTTGGTAATGGTGCATACAATGTCAAAATGTTATAAATAATATTAAATCTAGAGAAAAGTTTTTAGTTTTCTTTGTTTTATTCAAAGCATATAAAATATTGAAAATTTCTAGTATTATTACAAAAATACGAGTGTTATTACAAATTACAAATTTCTATTAATACTTTTTATTTAATTCAAATTAATTTTTTGAACAATTTTTAGCATTTTAATATTTATTGCTGTTTACAATACGATTGCATTATAAGTTTTAGCATTTTTTTTATTTTAAACTTTGCCTCTTAATTAAATTAATCTTAAATTAAAATGACTAAATAATTAAAAACTCATATCTTATATTTCATTATTAATTTTCAATGTTTAATTCTAAACAATTAATTCTAATTTTAGTGGGATATCAATTATTAAATTTTTTGCATTTTTATTGTATTGCATTACTTCATGTTTGCATTTTGTTGAGAATACATGATTTAATAATTGAATTGTATATGTATTTATGAAATGATTATATTGATTTAATCTTTAAATAATATATCAGATATGACTGCTTTTATAAAATTTTTTGATTATAAAGACATCGCGTTGACTGCTTTTATAACATACTTTAAATAAGATGTGAAATGATCTTTGA
>JAQIYA010000595.1:0-18629 GCA_034699355.1 Microtritia minima
AAGAAATTAAATTAGATCTCATTTGCAAAAGTTTCCATTTATGAGCGTCCAGTCTAAGTCATCTTTAATATGATTGATAAATTTAAATAATTTACTATTATTTAATTTTTTAATAACTACGACTATCATATGTTCTTTTAAAATATACTAATTTATATTATAAAGGCTCAAAATCTTATCCCTCGTGAAAAGAAAGATTACTAATTTCAATGTTTTATTTGAGAAAAACCCAAATTCTTTTTTTCTCTGCAATTTTTTAATAATTGACAACAATTATTCCAGTGTTTAAGCTTTCATAAATTCATGTCATAAATAAGTCAATTAAATTAAATTGTTTATTAATTGGTAACAGTATCAAACAATACCAGTATTTTATTTATTTAGTGAAAATCTAATTCAGTATAATTTAAGTATAATTATTACTGAAATTCAAACATATTTAAAATTTAAATCTTAATTAAAAGCACTTTTAATATAAGACAAAATGGATCTATGGATCTATAGAAAGGTTCACAGAAAAACATTTTCCCATAAAATAGAGTAAAATAAATTGATTTACACTCATTTATCAAAAGATTTTTCAGTGAAGTTAGCTTTAGTTATTAGAATATTGTAAACTAGTGCTCATATTGAGAAAATTAGCATCGATTTGAAAGAGAAAAGTTGCAGGAAATCATAAATTTTGAGCATTTTTATACTTTTATACTTTTATTCGAGTTTGTTTCACTACTTTATTCGTGGTCTTTCTATTGAATATATAGAGAAATCTCTTTTTTAACTGTTGTCTGAGTATTCAAGAAGTCTAAATAAATGTACAAATGTAGAGAGCATTAGAGCGCTATATTGATGAGAGCGATCGTAAATGAATGTGCAAATGCAACACAAACGCAGCGCTACTAAAGAGGCAAATGCTTTCACCATTCAGTAAAGCAATATTTGACAGTTTTCACAATAACCATTATGTGAAAGAGTGAAACAGATATATTTCGCCATGTATTTTGCGATGATGGGCGAAAAGAAAGTTTGCAATCAGCGATGCAAGACTGCAATGGGGGTCAACCAGTAAGGCATTGAATGATTGCGGTGAAGCTCCTCAACCACACCACAGGAGTTGTGCGCTATCTTCATAGGTTGACGAAATGGCGAATACTGTGCCAAAGCAGCCAGCATTGCACTCCTGTGCAAACCATGCCAACTCTGCCAACTGCTCGGCTCTGCTCTGCTCTGGCTTTTCCTCAATAATGCGGGCAAAAGAAAATATCAATACAAAATATTAGAAGCCGTATATTAATTAGAAAAGGCGGGCGCATGTGTTTGTGACAGACATATATATACACATACATATACTGTTCGCAAAACGACTTTAACTTAACTCTATTGTCTTAAACGTGTGGTGTTTGTGTGTGTGAACGTATGTGAATAAATGGCCATTTCATAACTGGCGAGAGGGGAGGCATCCCATTGTCAGTGACAGGTGCACTGTTCAGCACCGTTCGCAGTGAGCACTGTGTTCACTGCGTTCAATACAGCTAACAATCTCATGTACAATTACCTGCATCAATGAATTCAATTTAGTCACTCCAATATAATAAATTAACAAATTACGTCTATCATTGATCATTGACATCATTGGCATCATTGACATGAAAGACATGAATGACATGAAAGCAACTCTCGTACCACATCCTCAATGCATCCTCACTCCATCTCAATGCTGTCCACAGCGTTCACAACACATTTAAGTAGTGTTTGTTTTTAGTTTGTATTACAGTTATAAAGCAATGAACGAGGGATGCGAGTGAGTGAGTGAGTGAGAGAGAAAGCGGGAGCGAGAGAGGGAGAGAGAGATGTGCTCTTCCTTAATACGATGCATACGATATATGCGATGCAATCATGAGGAAACGTAAATCAATGGTAACCGGAGAACGCATGTGACCATTATGTGTGTAAAGTAAAGAGAATGAAACACAAAATGACTAACACAATGTAGAGCATAACAGTTTTTGAAATTGTCGCCCAAACGGTGCGATTGTGATTCGCACTCTATGTGCGAATGTCGCACACCATTCAACTAAAGAGCATTCAAATCATATTTGCTTATCATTTGTCTAATCACAACATTTATAATCATATAAATGTGTAGTATTTAAAACAGAAAAGTCAAGCATAATTTTGTAAAATAGTTAATATAATAATTAATAAAAATATTTTAATAAATTTTATTAATTTCAAGAATAAATTATTATTAATATTTACTATATTTTCAAATTAATATATTAATTAATTCAATGTATTTGTAAGAAAAAAACATTAAAATTATAAACAAAACTCTAAATTGCAATAATCTAAATAAAGTTCTGTAAAGCCATTCAATAATTAAGTTATGCAAAATTAAACTAATGAAAAGGTAGAAAAGGTAGATTATTGACATATTTTATAATGAAAAGGTAAAACAATATGTGAATACAATAATCTAAAAATTTTAAAATGATTATTTTAAAATTTAGTGAATATAAGTGAAATTAAATTGTTAAACAATAAAAAAAATTAAAAATATATTATGTTATAAATATATGAATGTTAGATAATACATCATGTATTATTAAATTAATCGAAACCCGAAAAGCAAATGTCAATCTCTAGTCTACACAATTGATATAAGTTGGAATCACTATTCGAGGTAATATAAAGTGATTTGGGAGGAGAAGGTAATTTAGACGGTGTCACCTGAAACGGAAATTAAAGAAAACGAGAGCAATCAAGTCATATACGGTCACAAGTTATTGTGAGCATATTATACTGGCCTCTGAAAAGTTAACGAGCTGTCACGCGAAATGTCGCAGCTCTAACCCGACGCTTAATTCTTTAAACAATAATTGTCCTTTTCTCTCATTCATTTTACATTTTATTAGCTCTACTGAAGCAGTACTAGAGTAGTATAAAGCTATTCTATTCAATCATACTCTCTCTGTCTATAGAGTATTGCGAAAAGTGTTGCAATTCTTTGTCATTGATTTAGAGAATTGCATACAATTCTTCGATACAACTTTTAGGCCTAACTATTCAATAGTTGAGATTAACATTAATATACAGTTAAGTTGAGATTAACTGCTCAACGAGTAATTATTAGTAATTATTCATTAATTTAGTATATTTATAGTCACGTTAATAATTTTGAATTTTTGTTATCATTTATTTACGGTCCAATATTTATTCATTCATTTATTCATCATATTTATGGTCCAATTAAGCTTACAATTAATAGTTTTAATTGAAACAATTATAACTAATTTAAAAAAGAGGATGTTTTCTCCAATATGTGAATAAAGACAGGAAATTGCCGTTAATTGACATTTTAAAATACATATATGATGCCACACATGTCCCGTAAGTCGGATATTAAGGTCAAATGTGTTCAGTTATTTTTATTGATAAACATAGTAATTTTCAAAACAGCTCAATAGGAATAGTTTATAAATAGTTTTAAAAAAATTAAAAACACTCGCTTAACAAACACAAAAGTCTTAAATGCGAGTAATGCTCACTCAATTGCTTCTGCCATCTATAGTTTCTGACTCGCGTAAAGATTTCATGAAAAATTTAGTAAATAAGTGGCCAAATGTGTCAAAATTGATCCATTGGGTGACATAAATTGCAATGGACTTAATTTGCGACATGTATACTGCAGAAAATTTGGTTTACAATCAATTATACTGTTTTTTGTTGTTTCATCAATAGTTATCTAATTATTATTTGGATAATATTTTAACTAAAATTAAAACAAAGTTATTTATATAAACAACTTTTAATGCAGAGTGCTTTAACTGTTTTTGATAGCTTATGCAGCATAAGTGTAGAAACAATTTAAAAGCTTATAGTAAATCCAATCGCTAGCGGTGGGAAAAACGGTAAAACAAACTACAAGTTAAGTAGTTGTCTAAGTAAAAAAGAGTGAACCAAAACAAAAATTCTCGAGAGAATCTAATAAAGAGCATTGTATTTCAAGTAAGTATCGTATTCTAGTAAAGCATTAGAATATAAAGGAGAAAGTTATGTAGCCTTAGGTAAACATAGTTGTATAGCCGTTACCAAATTACTTGCGATGCAAAATACTATATGTTCGACATTTATTTTAACGAAAGACAAAGTTTTGTATAACTCAAAGAATGAATGTGAATAAATTGCAATAGCAATGCGATATTACCTCAGATATAAACCAGTGATAATACAAGAGAAAGGCAAACAAATATTATACAACGAGAACGATGCCAACAGCGGGTCTCAGGTGCACAACTATTGCTAACGATTACTGCGCTCTTTCCAAATTTTAAGCTCGAGGTAACAAATATTTCTTAATACACATCCAATAAATTCAGTGCACGCTTTTATTTAGTTTATTTCAATCAAATTTCGAATAAAATAATTGCTAAAATTTATCCCAAAAAATCAATATTTTATAGTATTTATAAAAAGTTTTTTATATTAATTCTTAAAGAATTTAAAAACAGGTAATTAATTTTAATTAAGAATAAATATTAAAAATATGACAACAGACAGTTTTAATAGAGGTTTTTCTGTTTCGCTTTATATATTTAATAAATTTTTAAAAAGTTATTCACATATTCTGTGTTAAATACATCTATAAGAAAATTCATATATAATTCATACATGTATATAAGAAAATTGTACCTACATTTTATATCCAATCTATTTTTATTTTGAAAATGGATGCTAACATAGATAACTACAGAATATGAGGTGAACTTTGCTTTTCCCTCTTCATGGGAGTCAAAAGGAGTCTAAACTTCAAATATATGCGTGCGATAATCCCCAAAAAAGTTGGCTAAAATCGTGTGTGTCTTCCAACCAACAAATAAGTTGTTTTTATTCAAATGACTTTATTAAACAAAGCTGAATAGAGAATTTAACAGACTCTACTGAAACGCGATTATAGTGCGCAACAAAATACTAGGCATTGATTTAAAATAAGTATAAAAAGAATGAGAAAAAATGGTTGAATTGAAGCTTAAAAATAAACACAAGCGGAATAGCGTTAAAGTAACTAAAGTAAAGGTTATTAGAGAAGTGATCCTAAATAGATCTTATTGAAAAACACTCTGCTTGGATCACTTAAATAGAGGCAACAATCACCTAAGCTATTATGGCATAGCAGAGATGGCATAGTATGGCATAGTATGGCGTAGTAGATGGTAGTATTGAAGTAACGCTATTTGGCTAATGGGGTTTCATGAGCGGAGAACAGCGACCCCATAGCCATCCCCATCGCCATTATGGCGAAGACATTTGCGAACACTCGCAGAAACAAAGTCGCGCTACTCTTCCCTTTTATTTATAGGTGTTGTCATTATAACTAACGCAACACCAATCAACAAACTAAACGTTCAATTTCTTTTCATCAACTTTACTCTCTCTCTGCTCTCGAGAAGCTCTCAAATAACATAATTTAATATTAAAGCGAAAGAAAGCAATACAATGTCGTTATTCAAAAAGGGGATCAAATAAAGGGAGTGAAAAATTTTTGCCGAATGAAAAATATTTGATGCTGAAATGACAAACTGGGCGCCGGCAAGGCTAGCAAATTATAAGTGTTTTATAAAACATGCCAATACACGCATCATTGCTTATGAAAATGCATCGCAAGTCGAGTATTGAATAAAATAATTAGAGTGCAAAGCATTAATACCATTAATACCAATTGATTATTACTCGCAAACAGCAACAGTGTTTTAACTTTTTGTTAGCAAACTTTGCATATAAGGTTATAAATCATGGCTAAGTCGTTGTTGACGGTGTGTGATAATTACCGAGCTTATATATAAGCTCAAGGGTAATCATGCGGAAGCAATGAGAAAAGCGTTTTGCATCTCAGCTCACTTTCTACTCCTTCTCCACTCTTTTTGCTCACTTTCTATTATATTTATTGCTTTAACTGTACAATATATATATTCATTGTATTATAAACAGCTCTCAAGACATGTAATTAACGAGTTTAGCGCAAAAAACATTATATGGAAATATGTTTAGGAAATATCTCGTTAACTGTACCAGAAATATGCGACGAAATAACTTTCATAATAGCAGTAAAATTATAAATGTTATATTATTAATATTATTAGTTTGAATTTGTTGAAATACAGTAAGTTATTCGGTGTGAATATAGTAAGTCAATGTCAAACAGACAACGCAAGAGGGAAATCAAATAAAATTTTGTTTACTCCGGGATCACAACTAACAAGAGCGTCATTGGGTTGTCGTCATTGGCCATTATTTATTGACCGATTCAATGTGCCAGAAGTTTGTTGAATGAGCGCTAAACTCGCTCTCCTTTATTGCATAAAAGTGACAACGCGTTCGTTCACGCGAATCACCAAAAAGGTGTCTAATCATGTCTTCCATAATCATGTCCTAATCATGTCTTAATCATGTTTGCCTTTCATCAGCATTTAAATTATTGAAACAATAATACCATAATTGTTATTAATTCTTTAAAATATAAAAATCACTTGAGATTATGTTTAGAAGTGAATAACAAAGAAGTAACTGTGAAACACGTTGACAGAAACTATAGTAATTAGTTTTCAAATATAGTCTAACTTTTAATGACTTTAGAGAATTCAAGTGAAAGCGATATATAAGTCAGTTAATAACTATTACTTTAGTATTACAATAGTGATATCGAGTGCTATTTAAAATAGAGATAGTTGTTTGGGATCGAGTTTTCTTAACAAAGATTACAATGGCTTTCGCTAACTATGGTTATCTACGAAACAATCTCATTCAATGCGATATTATTGTAATCAAATAAAAATAAATATATCGCTTTAATTAATCTAATTTATTGAATCTGATAAGAAGCTCATTTATGCGGCACCGAAACAGCACTAATAGACATTTGAACACATTTGAACACATGCAAGCAATAAGTCGGTCTCTGTGGAGCTTCTTATGCAGGCAGAGCTCTATTATAATAGATGCAGTATTTGCGAGCGAGTGTGAGCGCCAAATGTGCAGTCAGTGAGGATATGTTAGCTTTTCTAAACTCTTCTACCTTTGAAAGCAATGATGAACTCGTGCTCCGCTTTCGCGAATCGATTCAATAAATCACGATTGCATTCACGATTGCAAATTGACTCGCATTGACTCGTTTCAGCATTTTGTCGAGCGTTTTGTGCGTTTTGTACAGCATTTTGCCAAAGCAAACACCATCTGATGTGAATATGAGCTTTATATAATGCTCATGAGTAGAGCGCTGGAGCGATGCATGCGATCGAGCAATACATGGCAATACACGCCAATCTCCTCCAGCTATTGGCACACAGACCTGCCTCAGGTAACGCTATGTAATGCATCGAATCATTATTAGCACAACTCTCGTCGTACCAACTCTTCACTATTATTACCTCTGCCAGCAGTTGCCAGCAATGCAGTGATCAAATACACTCACTTTCATTACGACGTATTGCCTCACTTTAGCATTTCTCTTCCCAAATAAGTTTTTCATTAAACAAGTCTAATAATATCTAATTAGAAAATGAAATCTAACGCCGAAAAACATTCTCTATTTAATCGTTTTTGAAGGCGAATAAAACAGACTCTATTCGTTGTTAGAAAATAAATGTATGATAGTTGGGTAAAAAATATAATAGAAATGGGGATATTTGCGAGACTGAGGAGAGGACTGAGATGACTGAACAGACAGGAGTGCGCGAAGAAATTGATGATAGAGAGGAAAATTTCACGACTGACGATAGAGAGAGTTTGATATCAATGTTTGCGAATGGATGATGCAGATCACGTTATGTGCACCGACATGTGCACCGTTATGTGCACCGATGTGCACCTTGACAACAGAGTAGCAGAGGGGAGGGCAGAGACGGAGAGAGGCTGAGAGAGGCTGAGAAAGACGGAGAGAGAGCGAGACAGAGTGAGCTGCGAATGTGTTTCGATATGGCCTTTGGTGTGTTGGCAGAAATTGCAAGCCTGTTAAATGCAATGGCGCTATATATTTGGCTGTATTCAACTGTATTCGACTCCTGATGGGGGGCTTAATTGCCGAATCAATAAGAGTGCTGTAACGAGAGATGTGCTGCGATGTGATGCGATGTGCATGTGATGCGTGCCTCTTTCGCTGAATAGGTTGCAATAGGTTAGAATGGTTAGAATGGTTAGAATAGGTGCCTTTCTGTCATCGACAGCAAAACAACTACCTCTACGTGCCACGAGTGCAAATGGCTTAACCTGCATGCATGCCAACATTGCGTACGGGCGTCTAACGTGAACGCGAACGCAAAGAGAGATAGCGAAATGTTAACGCGTATAAGAAAGCAAATCTCGTGAGGTTTATGGCTGGAAATGAGCGTTCATTACAGTTTGATACCTGCCTGCTATGGTATCGTATCGTAAGGTTATCACATGCTTATCGTATGAGCGGAAATATGAAAGCTAACTGTTGTGAACTGAAACCTAAATGCACTGCAGTTTGTGCTGAGGTATCGTAAAGAGTAAGAGTAGTCTGTTTGCAATATATTATATGCTGGGGTTATGTGTGCATAAATCCGTCTTTACTGATGCAGCAAATATTGGCGCAACAAAAGCCAATGGGATTGTCATTAATCCAATTGCTTTCCCCCAAAACAGTATTGAGATAATAGCGACTGTCTATAAATTTCCGCATAATGTATATAATATATATAAGCCAATTCGAAAGTTATCTCTTATTTGAAAGACTTACTATAGCTTTTTTGCCCTGTAATGTCATTTTAGCTATTTTAGTGGAGCACTGATACCGCATACTCGTAGTCATAGTCATCGTCACAGTCATCCTCATAGTCATCCTCATAGTCGTCCTCATAGAGCAGTGTCAGGAGAGATGGCTTAGAGTAGTTGAAATGGCACACGTTAGAGGAGCAAACTTAGCCAACTTAGCAAACCTACCCAACAATACAACGCTGGGCTGAATTGGGCTCACTTTCTATCAAAATCATTTGGAATTCCAGTAAAGACACGTAGGATTATAGAGACTGCAGTGCACTGTACGGCTGTGTGTGTGCAGTGTATGCACATTCATATAAGAATAGTGATTTGATTCGTTACCAAAAGACTTTGCCGTACAATACATAGTCCTCATTACCTTGTTTTCGCTGTGCGGAGAATACCACGCATTATTGGCTTTTCTAGAAGAAACACAAGCCATGGAATGCACAACAGCTATGATAGCTATCATAGCTATCATAGGCATGCCTTCATCGGTGATATTCAATAAGAAAGCAACGCTCATATAAGTGTCAGAGAAGTGCGACACAAGTGTCCAAAGTGTCATATTTCACGATTGTATTTAACTGTAATTATTAAACAAAGCAAATGCAAATATAATAGATCTAATAAAGCGCAATAATAGATATAAAGCTAGACTATCGATCAAAGGTCTACACAAATGAATTGATTAGAAGACTGAAGCTATAGCTGACGGCTAAATACAATTCTCTCCTATTAATACAGTTAGTTATATCACACTATATAAGCTACACTTTTAATCAGTTTGCGTGTGACAATAAATATTCTGCAACTTATCAGTGAACGAACGCGCGAATAAGCTATTTTAACTGAGTTTAAAATTAATGACAGCCGCCGGTGTTTTCTTCGTTAATTAGTCCAATCCCTATTGTCTAGTTCTTGCATATATGCTCGCAAAATAATACGCAACGCAAATGACAAATGAAATTCTACATCAGAATGTGAGAGCGGAGAAAAAAGAGAGCTTTATAATTAATTTTTAGATAAACTAAAGATATTTTACATAGAATTAAGAAGTTAAGTCCAAAGCGAATAAACGCTCAAATAAATTTCAAACTATATAAGCCTTAAAAGTATTAAAGATTTTCAATTGATTCATAAATAAATTATTTTTCTTTGAAATTTTTATAAAATAAATTGTTATTATAAGGTGAATAAAATAATTGCTCACTTAATTGTTAAATATATGTTTAGAAAACTTCATCATTTAATTTATTATATTATACAATACCGACACACTGTCGGAAACAATACAATTGACAGTTCACTAGAAAAGGTTTTTATTAGTTAAACGGGAATTCATATTGTCTTCCACTAATCTTTAAGCCAAACTTGAAATTTATTTATGTTTTTAATTTTTATAATTTTGCAATACTATTGTTTAAATAATTCGCATCGAGTTAGTATCAATTAAAATCAATTTAAATATATTTTTAAAAAATTTCAATTCAAATCCAAAAATTCGTGGACATGGATGTAAAATAGTGGAAATATGAATACAAGTAATCAAATAAGTATTCAAATTATTTTCTCTCGCGTTGTTTTTGAGTTGTAAAAAGTTTAGAATATAAAAGTATTATTAAGTTTTAATATAAAAATTTAACAATATTTTTATAATTTAACAATACTTTACTATTGTATTAATAAATGAAACTTTAGTTAACATATCATTGTGAACATACAGAACAGCAAACGTTCAACAAAAGGACATGTTTAGCATAAAAAATGTACTAAAATGGGCACTATTTTGACGACCACTCGCCTCTCTTTTCTTAGAACAGGGAGTGTTCAACATTTTAATTACATATCGTGTGTCGCGTTAGTCTCGGCAGTTAATACCTGCTACTTTCGATGAGTTTTCTAAGAAAAGATTGTCAGAGTCTATGTATGTCTGGCCATTCAATATTGGGTTACTTAAGTTAATATTTTGAAAGTGTTCACGATTTTCTGTGTTCACTCAAAAACAATGACTATGATATTAAAACAGTTAAAAGACATGTGTTTAAACTCTCACAAGTTTTCAATTTTTCTTTGAAAAATCATGGCCAGCACTGTTGGAAAAGATTCTTCATAAAAAACATTATATTAATAAATGTTTGTTTATTAATTTAAATATCAAATAACTTTTCAAGAACTTTCTTATAAGTTATAACTTATACATATTGCTACTGCTTAAGGTATGCAATAAGGTGTGTGCATGTCTTTGTCAAATCTACGTGTCTGGCGGTTGTGACATAGGTATTGCTATTTTTATACAACATCGAGTCATCAAAAACATAGAAGAATAAAAGTTTCATATTTTAAGAAACATAACATTTAACACTATTTCATTTTTTACTATACATTCAATTTTACAGCCAATATTATAAAAATCTAAAAGAAATAACAATTGTGTCGAATTTAAAAATTATCATAATTAAAAACAGGAATTTAGTGAAGGTGTATAAATGAATGAATAAATAAATAAATGATAAGAATAGTGAGAGCTTCTCGAATAACTGACAGAATTATTTCAGAGAAACTTTTTCTACGATAATAAGGCGAACCTAAAATTTCTCTTAAAAGAATTTAACATTAACCACTAAAATATCAAATTCGATTATATTTATAAATCATTATTTAAAAATTGATAAATTTTTGATAACGTATATACATTTAGTTTGCAAATTCATTAAATTTTACAAACGATTACTAATGATATGGATTCACAGCAAATGTGGATTTTTTAAATGTGTGTTAAAAAGTTCTTAATTATTTTAATTAAGTTCTAAGTTATTATTTAAATTATTTGCCAAACATTAAAAAAAGTTATTGTATAAACTAATGATATGAATACATAATATAAAATAATATAAAATCATTTCAACAAACATTAAATATTTATATTTAAGAAAATTTTAATGTTTCTTTAAATTATACAAATGTATATTTAAATAAATAAATTACTGTAAAATAAATAATAAATATTTTATTGTGATTATATTAATCATTAAAATTTATTAGAATTCTAAGTAATCTTATTTTAAGGTTTTAGATTATTTTCAAACTCGTGAAAAATGTCAAATTATTTAAATGCCTAATAAAAACTTAATTTGTTTCATAAATATTATTTTACATCAGTACTTCATATTAATATTTGCTTAGAAAATAAACTTTTTTAATAATACCCATAAAATAGAAACAATTATTGCCATAATGTAGAGTATAGTACATATAATAAGCTCTTTATATAAATACAATATTAGTGAATATATACTGCATTCTGTATTTGATTAACTCTCGTATTGAGTTAGTTTCAAAAAATAATTTATTCAAAATGAATAAATGTAGCAAAAAGATAGAAACAGCTACCCTAATGTTCATTACTAGATAGCAGTGTGAAAAAATGTGAAGTCATGTCTGTAAGGCAGGCGAGATTAATTAAGCAGATATTAAAACTTTTTAATCGCGTTTGGCTTTGCGATGCAGGTCTTTATATAAACTTGTAGTGTTTGTTGCCATCTCTCGCAACAGTACACTGAGTTACCGCCCGCGGCTTTGCTTTGATACAAACCAGAACAGAGGCACTCATTATCTCTAAATAAAGTTATGATGATGATGATGATGTTGCGAGTAATGTATGCTGATCTGTACCCTTTCCCTATCAAACCACAAAAATAACGTACAAATTACGATCAACTAATCTGTTAAATATTGCTGCACTAATATAGATATGTGGTTGCGTTTGTGAGGGTTTGTGCGGGTTTGGGCACCATTAGCGACATATGAGCTGCGCTTAACGAGCACTCCTTTATTTCACAAGAAATATTACCTTTGGCTAAATAAGTAATGATAACATTTTAGAAGAAGCGACGCTCTCTATATTTATGCATTAATTAAATTCGCTTATAATGTAAAGTATAACTGGAGAGCGAATACTCAATCTTTTAAGCACGAATGCATACCAACTGCATCATAGATGCTTACATGCATCATAGCTAGACGAGCACCACGTCTATCAAAAACTTACTGACTTTAGGGATTGCAGTCCATTCTCTTCGTCTTTAATATCGGGCAAAGCAAAACTAAGGCACAACTAAAGCACAGCCATAGCACAAATGTAATTTGCTTCAACTTAATTAAGCTTAAGGTCGTTGAGCTCAATACTAGCAATACTAACACGCAGACCAAACTAAATATACGCATAAAATATCTTACATGTCGCGATCGACAATAATAGTTAAATATCAACTCATATACACTATCAATTCAATAAATATTGCAACCCATTCTGCTTTCCAGTACTGTGTACTGCTATAGTCTTTTTGCAAAGATAAATAATAATCATTTGTAAAAGTTTCAATTTATGATTTTTCTGAATAAGATGACAAGTTATTCATTCATAATTAATGTTAACCTTAATCAAAATTGATTTGAAATCTATTTTCTATTCAATAAAGTGTTTACATATTAGTGAAAGTATGGAGTAATGGTTTGAGAGCCTGAAAGGACACATCCTTACAAGCCTTACTCAACGCTCAACCAAAAGTTGACTGCGATATGCATTTGTCGTAGAGATGGGCGAATGAAAAGTCAACAATAGTTGAATCGCAATATCTTATAGCTATCACGTCATTGAACAGATGAGTTAATTCCATCACTGATCTAAATGTATGGCCTTTCACAGCAAAATAGCTGATAGCCTGAAATTCGCTTATTTTATTGAGTCTGTTTGAAAGAGTAGAGCAAAGCAGAGCAAAGTAAGTCAAAGTGCGAACATGGCTCCAACTTGTTTCACTTGTTCATCATCCCAGTCGTACTGCAATCTATACGACACAACTACCGCACTAGCGTTACCACCGCTAACATCTCCACATCTACTTTAGATGCGTTGGCGCCGCGATGTCCGCTACGTTTGGCGTCTTATAAACAGTAACAATAAAAGGGCAGAAAAATAAAAAGCTTTGTTGCGTGTTTGATAAGCGAAATGCGCATTATATCAAACACAGTAATAGTGATTGCGAGTAAATATAAATATATTTGCAATACATGTTCAGTCATAAGCCACGAAGAATGTGTGGCATCAAGTGTTATCCATTATACCACTGTATGCCAACAACAGGTTTCTGATTAAAGTATTCCCCGAACGAACTACAACTGACGCCAAAATATCGACTTAAATATATTTCGCTCCTTAAGAAAAGACTTGGCGAGCAATAAGAAAAAAGAAAAATAAGCGATGCATTACATTATACGGAAAGCATGAGAAGCATTACGGGCAGAGTTTAGAAGTTGGAGGCAGAGATAAGTTAGATAACTGAGATAAGTTACAAATATTTTGTCATCACTAAATTGATGCAAGCATTGCAATATATCCACACATCACTATCCATACATCCAACAGCGTCGCCAAACTGGGAGAAGCGCTGAAGAAGTGGAGAGTAGAGGAGAATAGCGGAGAATAGTGTGAAATGATGTTCAATATCGAGGTCATCACATAAAAGAGTGATTCGGTCGGCGATTCGCTTCTGATCGGCGCACAAATGAGTGAACGAAAAATGGATAGCTTTCGACAACATATAACATCTAAATTCAACAAACTCGCCGCTGATGTCCTGTTTATACGGGAGGATATATGTATACAAGTGCAGCGATGCCGAGAGAAGCAGAGAGTGGGGGTCAAGCAATTCAGTGCCAACACATTACTGCAAAAGCTCACGCAGAGGAGAATCATTAAAGACCTTCCTGTGAATCACTCTCTCGCACACTATATGCACACTATATGGGGCGCTATGAGGCAGTGATAGCCATCGCGATGTGTAAGTTGTATAACTTGTATCTCTAAACTTATATTGCATTATCAAATAAGTAACAAACATTTGCCCCCATATCTCATCATATAAGCAAAACATTTCAATCTAGCGATGAAGCTCTTAACGACGTTAGAAAGGTTGCCATTGAATGGCAAACTTGGATATTTACGATCTTATTTGCTTCGATGGGTTACTGGAGAGTCAGTCATGCTTCGATTAAAGGGTATCTCCTATGGAAGGTGGGGTTGCGTTCGCTGCCATTCGCTTGCCATTGAGGACCACAAGCAAGCATAAGCACTACTACTACTACTACTACTACTACTACTCAGCAATAGATGAATTTCCGGAGAGTAGACTCCGAGTTGGCAGTGAGTCTATCACTGCTTTTAAACCTCAATACATCCCTCAACCACTGTAGAGTAAACTAGAGTACACTGGCGTACACTCGCAGAGATGCTCGCAATGCTTACTCATTGAATAGAAAGCTAAATGCAAAACCCCTTTCTAGCATTTTCCTGAATAATGCAACGCGAATAATAGATGGTCCACATCGAGCTCTTTAGTCGCCATCAAAATAGAAGATCTGACTTACTATGATTTGGTGAACTGTTTAGAGGCATCCGATTTTTGTCAGACTCGAAACCATTTTTATTCTCGTCGTCCGTATTGATTGCTGATTGTCCACTTTTTTTATCAGCTCCAGCGTTGACCCCTTTGACCTCTTCGCTCTCAACAGGCTCGGCGAATATGACAGCCGTGTCGCGTCTCTGTAAATATTCTTTAATTCTATTATCTTCAATTTGTTCACATGATGTTACAGATGGCTCTTTCGCGATCGTGTTCTTGTTTGATGACGGCATGCATTCTTTATAAGAGAGAATATCATTATCGATAAATATGGCAATTAACAATTATGAATGCATAATAAATTCAATAAAACCTTTCTCCTCTTCAGTATCGGTGTCATCTGCGTTGTGACCGTTAATAGCGTATCTCGCGTTTGTTTTGGCTTCACAATTATCATCACATAGTTTGGCGGCAATACATTTAGTGTATCCGTTGCGCGATGTATTGCATATAATATCTTTGGCACTTAATTCGCAATTTGAAAGTTCAATTAAACTATTGTCGCGGTTTGTTGTGTTACCACTCGTTTTCTCTGCTGAACATTCAGACTCGACTATCAGTTTATTTGATTCTTTGGCATTATCTTGAGGTAAATCTGTAATATCTTTCGACTTATTAGTTCTCTCTACCACATCAACTATTAAATCGTTATCTTCAGGCATAGTGTTCTCCAATTCAACTATAAATAAAATAATAATAAAAAAAATTTAATATATAATCAGTTTAAGTCGAGTAAAGTTACTGTTTTGATATTTGAATATTATGCAAAACAAGTGAGTGAACCAATTTTTTATACGATTGTCAATGCTTGAGCTCAGATGAAATCAAGCATGAAAGACAATGCGAGCCGACAGGCGTGCACTTTCGTGCTGCCAACTAAAACATTGTGACAATAAGTGAACCACAAAATAAATTTGATATCAACGCTAACATTAAACAGCAGTACCACTATTCTTCATTAATAATAATATTGTATAACACTCTATAGATAAGCAAAATGAAGCATTTCTTTATTTCATATTTATGACTAACTATTTTCGATAAGATATACTCAACTTTTATCGGTGGAAAAAATTTGCATTTTGTAAATATTATTTATAAGCAAAATAAATACGCATAGAGTCTTGTGATTATTAATTTTAATAATTATTGATTATTTAAGCTTAAATAAAATTTGAATAGGAAAGAGCATAATTGTTATGATAGCAGTTGATTAGGAAGTAGTACTAACTCTTAACTGTATGAATATATGATCTGCGGAAAAGTTTGTTACAGTAGATATTCGATTATAGCAGACAGGATTATAGCAAATTTCGATTATAGCAACGGTTTCTAAAAGCATGAATTGACTCCAAGCAGGGTTAAAGGTAATTAATTCGATTATGGCAACAACTTTTTTAGCACCGAGCTGTGCTATAATCGGGTGTCAACTGTACTTGTATTTACTGACTTTGCCATTGAATGATAGCTGGAAAAAGTGATGCCACGATTCAGATCAGGTGCAAGTGAACACCACTGAACATTCCCTCATCTCCTACGATGTTCTGACTCAGCGAATAAATCACATTAACTTGAATGATGACAATGACAAAAGTTAAATTAATTAAACCTAGTTTGGCGAAACGTCACGACAGACCCAATATTAACAGCAATACCTTGCCGTCAAATGCGCACACAATGCTAAGTGTTGTATCATCATATGTATCATTATTTTTGAGCTTTCTATCTGCGATTGATTCGAAAAGTTAGGCAAAGCTATCTCACTGGCAGTGCGATCATCCTTATAGAGTTCCCTCCCTTCAGTATGCGCTCCAACTCCTAATCTAATAAAAAGCCTTTCACCGTAAATGTGTTTTTCTGCCGGCCTGCTATTAATTGTGGGGTAATTCAATTGAAACGGCCCTATATTTCCCTTACTCTCAAATGATGCTTTTATTAATACTAGCTTTTATTGTATACAATTGTATTCTATTATTATATAGTATTATATAGTATTTGGTCTAAATTTTCAAAACTCGAGTCTTATTTAATTTCATACAAAATTAAAAGCATAAAACAGATATTATGAGTAAATAAAAATCAATCAAGAAGTAAAAACTAAAATATATCTCAAATTCAATAAAAGACTTTTGAATAAAAGTTGTTATTATTATTTTATGTAAGACATAATTTCGAAAAATTTGTACCTAAAATCCAAATGTAAATAAAACTGATGGTTACTTTAAATTAATTATAATTAAAGTAAGTTTTTTTGGTTTTTAAAATTTTGCACATAAAAATTTGTGTACAAAACCCAGCTTTGTGTGTATATAATAATTATTTAATTTAAATATGCTTAAACCAAATTTATAATTAAATATAATTTCATTTCTAGATTTAATTTAATTACTATATAATATAATAATTTTATAAATATGTATTTATTCATATAAATTTAAAAATAATATCATTTAAACTAATTTTATTGAATTTCTTTCATTACTAATATTATTTGCACACAAAATAAATGATATTTTTATGAATTAAATTAAATATTTATTCAAAGTAAGTTTATTCAAATAAAGTTAAATGAAAATTGTAATAAAATAATTTAATAATTAACATAAATAATATTAACTTAAATTATGATTTGTTTGTATATTAAAATAAACCACATTTGGCACCAACTTTTTTCTTCTATTAAAATTCAACAATTATAAGGAGAATTAACTGTAAAAAAAATTCAAATGGCAAACAGAAATAGTTTTGTAATGAATCAATTCAATCAAATTGATTAATTGCTTATTTGAAATTAACTTATTTTAAGTTAGCACGTGTGTGCTTACAATTCACTTTAGTCTTAAAAGTCAATTACTGAAGTGTTTTTTATTTATAAATGGAGACTTGGGATTTGGGTTGTGGACCACTATATTTTATAAGGCAAGTTAAAGCCAGTTAAAAGGGCAATTTAAAGATTGACATACTTCGTTACTTCACTCCATACTGAACGCAATTACAAAATAAACTTTATAACAGAGTCAAGTGTAACGCACACTTTTTGGATAACTTGGATAACTTGACGACTTTCTATTATTGCCTTTTGCTTTCATCTCACTAACAGTAATAGTAAAAGAAAAGAATTGTCTATTAATCATCGCCAAAGAAATGGTGGCTAATGTAAAGAAATGATAGTTGACTTTCTTTCATATATTTATAACAAGCATAACTTCGGCTATTATAAAAAAGGCCAGTTTGGGAACATCAGCTCAAATGAAAGTCCATTTTTATTTAGTTGTTTAACACAACACTAAATGTACATTATTTTAAATGCCAGCCACTAGTGTAGCCTAACTAATAGATACAGTAAAACTTCCATATAACCCAACATTTTATTTAAACAAATAAATTGTTTGTATC
>JAQIYA010000596.1:0-18608 GCA_034699355.1 Microtritia minima
GCGTTGGGTTTAATACGGACGAGTCGGATAAAGCTGGATATGGTCACCGATTTGATTCCGGTCGACATACTCGCCAATATAAGCATTGTCTCCGCTTATGCCACTGCCTCTCATTTGTATTCCATTCAATTTAATTTTGCTTTATTTTAAATTTTTAATCAATTGCTTTAAATTAGTAAAAACGAAATCAAAGTATACAACGCTAACTCATATAATTTAAATCAATTAACGAACCAACAATTTCAGCGCTATTTCTACAATATGGCAGTTGAATATCCGTTTCCAATTGTATGTAAATTTTAATTATTAATATAATAGTCATAAATAATATCTAATATAAATATCTGAATAAGTAAAAATATATAGTTAATGCATAATTGTAACTGTGATAATAACTCCGAACAGGCCGTCCGTCCGCCCGCACCGCCGCAAACCAAGTTCACACTCAATCCAATCATCTATTATCCCACGAAATTTTTTTCTGAAATATGTTTTGCTTACCTGTGCGACACTATTTTATTGTTATCGGGCAGAAAAAGAGTGTAAATTGTATTTGATTTATTAATTTTATTTAAGAAATGTTACGAAAAAGTTATTCATCTTAAAATTATCATCACTAGAGTTGTGCAATATATTCGTCGTTTGCATAAAGTGCTCGATTTGGCTGAATTTTTTTCCTTGAAAAACATGAATTTCAAAAACGAAAATCTCTTGCGTCTCAAACAACTATTGGCTAATAATGAAGACAAAATTTTTAATATCGACGTTCAGGACATAGATTGGCAGTTGTACTGTCGAGACATTTATTTTGGTGGCCGTAAATACTTATTAAAAGAAAAAGTTATGAATATCAAAAGAGATCGCTTAAGAATGATGGGGTAAGTCTAACCCTTTCTATAGTTAAATTATGCCAAAAATATTGATCGAAATATAAAAGTTTTTATTACTTATAATTTTGTTTCAAAGGCTCCGAATTGGATACGCAATCTTCAATTGTATTTTAATATTGACTTTGTTTATTTTTGTATTCTTCTTTTATGGCTTACTTTAACGCCAAACCCTTCACATGTATGTTTAAATTTTTAATAAAGACTTTGCAAAATTGAAAATGTTATAATCAGGGCTGTCGTAATTCGGGAAGCAATGCGTCCCAATTCGGGAGGGGATCGGGAGGGGATCGGGAGGGGAAAAGTTGCTTAATTCGGGCACTATTCGGGAATTAATTAATTTAATTAATACAAAATAATAATATTTAGCTAAAAAACAATTATAATTAATACAATTGTACATTAATATTGATTTTTCAGTAAAATTCAAATTATCTGATAAAATATAGGGTGTTTATTGTTTCGTTGCCGGCTTACAAACTGGTATTCTCTTAACTTTTTTGCAAAATACGTTGTGAGTATTTATGTTTGGTTAATCAGTCAATATTTGGCACTCAAATTAATATACAATGTATTAGCTGTTGAAAGTGTCCACCATTTTCACTTATACACTTTTCATAATGATTTAACAAGTTTTTTAAAACACAAACTAAATTCTCGTTATATTTTTCATTATTAATTTTGACAATTTTAATCTAAATATTTTGTTGTGCATTTTGAGTGTGGTTAGAGAGTAATGCATTAACATTTGAATACTGGTTAAGAATAAACATTCCCTCATCTGTTATATCTATTATATATAAAATTTAATTACAAATACTTAACAATTTAAAAATAACGCTTTATTAAAAGCAGATTATTTAATAACAATGCATTCAATTTTCGAATTACGACAGCCCTGTAAGTTATAATCAAATTATTATTGTCCGAACGCACAGTCATTGTGACATTTTTATATTTCACTTTTAGTCATTCAAAGTTTTTTAAAAGTTTATAAAAAATAATTCAAACCTAATGATCGCCATTAATGGTTTGACTCTCGTCACGAGAGACCACAGCCATAGAGTCGGTTCGACTCGTGCCGTAACAACGAGTCATTATTGCCGATTGGGTTACTCTTTAATCGGTTTAATTAAAACGTTGTGTTATTATAATCGTTTGTGTGTGACTATAATAAAAGTGTGTTTAATTTAATACTCTATATCTTTCAAATGAATGCGTTAACCCTTAATGGCGTTAATTAGTTCTTGTGTTCACAAATTTATACAAAAGTTGGTATTCGGCGAAAAAATTGTGACACTGATGTGCACATCGGTCCAGAAATGTTAAGCATCGAGTCTGCAGACTTGTATGTATACAAATATTTTATTTAAATAATTAACGAACTTAAACGAGGGGTTATTTTATTTTTAACATTTGCCTTTAAGTTTAAGCTAAAATCTTATTTAAACCCTATTAAGAGGTTAACCAGTCTTAAATGCTCATTCTCTCAAGCATTAAACCGACATTTCTAACCAAGTCTTATAAAATTTCAGCTCAGTTTCACAATTACAATATCTATTAATAACAGTGCAGTAACCGTGAGATTGTCGCTTATGATAATTAATAGTTAAGCAAAACCTGTTCGCAATTTGTTATGCAGTTCGAGATTATGAAACAAAACGCACAATCAAACGTGTAAAACAAATAATTGTGGTTTGAGATTGAATATATTAATCAAGAGCTTGACCTTCAGCTTTATAATTATTAAATTATACATTTTGTAAAGTTTGTTTCCATAGCGAGATAATCAAATACCGAAGCAATTTTTATTTTATATAAAGATTTTATAATTCAAAGACCAGTGAATTTCAAACTCAGAAAAATTTAGCTTATTTCAAATGAGAGATTCAATAAAATAATAATAACAGCAAAGTAAACACTTTAAGTAAATACTTTAAAGTAATTTAGTGTTTACTAAGAATTCCAAATCTTGCTCTTAACTCGTGAATTCTTCACGAAATCTCGTGAGTTTTTTTTATAGTGCTTAATAAGCAATTTCGAAGAATAAGTCGCTAAAAATAGGTTTCAAATAAAGAAATGAATTGGAAATTTTTATTTTTAGTGAGTTTGTAAGTTTACTTTCGAAATTATATTTCACTAATTTAAGTCTAAAAATTTTACGAATTTTAAAAATGATGAAAATATTTTCGATAATTGATTCGAAAATTTGGCAAAACGTGAAAATTCCGAGATATTTATTTGGTTTTCATTTCCAAAAATTATTTTGATTTTGCGCATAAACTTTCAAATATAGTGACAAATATTTATGTTTAAAAATAAACATATATAGAATTTAGTAATGAATAAATAAATAAATCTTTTAAAATGATTAATGCCTATTAGATTGCAAACACTACTTTCATTACAGTTCGAGTCATGAATTTATGAGTATTTTCAACTAATTTTTCGCAACATATTTATTAAATAAATAATTCGTCTTAAAAGGATTTATTGAAAACTATTGAGTGCTGTATTAACATTGATATTATAATATTTATTAACACTATATTATTTATATTAATAAAAACGTTAAGTGCGATATTTTAAGATTTACAATCAAATTTAACAATACATTTAAAGCGTCAAATAGTTCATAAATAATATATAATTTTAGTTGAATGTGATCATCGGGAGGTTATAGACTAGCATTTAGAGACTAATCTGTCGAGAGTTGAAATGTAAAAAGGCATGACTATATTCGATGAGATTTAAAAAACACAGCATTTTGAGAGAGAATAAAACTCGGGAATTAATTTGAAATGTCTATCAGCTAATTATAGATTAGTTACTCCGCTTATGGTTGCGATCACCGGCTGTCGAATATTCTTCAAGTTCTGTTTTTCCCGATATTTGCGGTATATCTTGACCGCTATATAGAGCGGCATCGCGGCCAACCCTAACACGACCACAACAGCCCCGACACACAGCGCTAGTGAGCCCAGAATCGGAACTAACATAACTTTGCTGCCAAACACTGCGCCGCGTATGAACTTTCGTTGTAGCGGTTTGTCTGCTTTAAATCTGTATTTGCAGCCAAATATGCTTAACTTGGAGTGATGGTCACCAAAAAATTTCAATTTTCGGCGCCGATCACCGCATTTGTAACAGAAGTCGGTCTTGCAATGAGTGCAATGCATGTGATCACAGCCGGTTGTGCGTTGAATGAAGATCTGTTAGTGAGTGGAGAGAAACGCCTGATTAGTGTTCAATCAAATCAATCGCCAACTGAGCCCTACTTTGCATCGCGGACACCGCTGAGCGTTCACCTGTCCGTGGACTGTCTGTTTGGCCCAACATTTCAGCAATCGATCCCCTCTGAGAAATTGCTTGCACGTCATCTCTATTGCACGAAACGATAGCCGAAAGTTTAATAGTAATCACTCATTTACTTTTAATCAATTATAACTCACGTCATGACATAATGTTTATTTATCTAATTAAAAAGCATGCAGTGTATGCTAAATAATAATTGATATTTAATTAAAGTTATACCTGAATGCCACGGAGCGTGACATTTAAAACACCAGAAGTATTGACACTCTGAACACTGCACTCTATTTTTAATAAGAAAATAGAGTTTAATTACGTTAATATAGTTTATCTTATTTTTGCATAATTTTATTTATATATTTAGATTATACTCATACAAAAATTATATTTAAAATTTATAGTCTCTTTATTTCCATATATTATTTTAAACTAGTTTAACGTAAAATTATAAATAAACATATAATAAAATAATGTTATTATAAATTTAATTTACATATTAGATTAATAGAATTAAAGTAGACTCTGTTTATAATTATATAAGTAATTATAATTATTAAGTCAGGAATATATACAATTTCAAATTTTAAATAATTAATTATCTATTGATATCTCAATTTTTTTTATAAATACTACATTTATAATTAGCATAAGTTTATACTTATATACATAAACTTTATAACAAATTCAAACGCAAAGTAAATTAATTTATTAAACCTGAATATTGTGGGATCTTTATGTTTAGATTTCATTTGTTTCATCCTTTCTTCGTTGAGAGTGAGTAAATTATTGCATTGCGGGCAAGTTTTTGTTTGATCCCAATTACTCGCTATAAGTCTCTTGTAATAAATATCTTTCATTTCTGGAGTAAGAGAAACGACTATCTCGTCGCGGTGTACGTATTTGTGGCAAATCGGGTTAATGCATTCAATAGTCATCTGTCAACGATTAACGCTATTATTGAGTTAATCTGTTTATTTTCAATCATTTATCAAATATTTCGCTATCTATTTATAAATCACTACTTCCGAGAGTAAAGGTATTGTTAATTTAAGATTTGCGATACTCGAAAGATTAAACGGCCATATATTCCATAAACTAATCGAAATATAAATATTAATTTTTGACACTAAACATGGTTGAACTTAAAGATAACCTTAAAATAAATGCAAATGCACTAAAACTTCAATATAGTAAATCTCGGTATTGTAAAAACTAAGTTTCTGTTTAATTTTAAATGCCAATCTGTTCATTGCATATCACTATGCAGTATATTGTGAATTATTATTATTATTTTTT
This sequence comes from Microtritia minima, assembly GCA_034699355.1. Lineage (NCBI taxonomy): Eukaryota > Metazoa > Arthropoda > Arachnida > Sarcoptiformes > Euphthiracaridae > Microtritia > Microtritia minima. Next base: position 5,496 of record JAQIYA010000596.1, read on the forward strand.
TTTTGGTTTCTTGAGATTCACTATAACGTTGTTTTACTGTACTTCAGTCATAACTAAAATATTATTACTCTCAAATGAAAACACATAATTTCGTAAAGAGCGCATTATCACACTATAAATTATTCTAATAAGAATAAAAAAGTAGAATAGAAAGAGAAATACAATTTTTTCCTTTAAATAATTCACAACATTTAATGAAAATGTAGAGTCAAATAAATTATTATTAGAAGACTAATGCTATCTTCTGCCTGTTATCTCAATTTCTGAACTGCTTTTAGCGATTAAGCACTTTTAATAGTTTATAAGATAAGTGGAAACAATAGCAGTTTTAACATTTACATATAATTGCATCATTTAATGAAGTTATATCTGAATAGAAATTTTACTAAAAAAGAAATAAATCTATTTTGAATAATAGGCCATAAAACTCTTTAGTTTAAATAATAAACAATGGGTTAATGTCTTAATTGCTCTTCAAAACTACTTATAAGTTATTTATTTATTTAACAAAACAATAACATTCTCAGTTGAAAATATAAAAATGAAAGAAAAAAATTAAAACAAAAGCGAATTCATTCGATTTCAGATACAAATACAAATTGATTGTTACAAAATAAAGTTGAATTAACAATTAATGTAATACATTTACCGCTCCCAATTCAACGCGCGATGAGTAGTATTTTCGGAGACACAGAATGCACGAAAAATAGCCACAACACGATCGCGAGTAAATCCAAGACCTTTCCAGACAAACACCGCATTCCTGGAGCTCTCGCGGACCTCTCGGGTAGTGTTGTGGCGACTCTTTCAGCTCTAACTGTTCCGAATCTGCAAATGAAAAGTACAAAAGTTAGGCTCAATTATGAATCATTTACGACTTAATTAATGATTTGACGAATGGCTGTCATAATCAATTCTTTAGTTCAACTAACAGTTGTGTGAATAATTAAATATCAGAGAATGAAAAATATATTTTAAACTGATTTTTTACAGTTTTTATTATAGATTTATTCTGTTTTACATAAAACTGGATATTTTCAATTAACAGACTATAAAATTGGCCCCAATTGGTGCCCATTAAGGCATTCACTTTCTATAACAGAGTGACGCCAATAATGTATTGGCAGTAAAATCACGACAAATACCTTATCGTTAAGCGCTCAACAGTGAGAAACATCTCAAATCGCAAAACATTAAAATGAGCTCAAATATAGCTTTGGCTCTGTTTTCACACCAAACTGACAGAAATGTAATTAATGTGTGGTTAACACAAAGCATTGCATCATTAATTGCTCGCATCCGAGACTACGCAAACAAATGCCAATGTTTTGGACACTAATTGGAAGAAGCGATCAATGATTTCAAAGCATTGCTCGCAAAATCGCGCAAAACATTAATCGCGAGAACAACAACAACAAAGCAAAACAACACAATCGTTACCACAAATATAGTCTTACTTCTAATCATTGAGGAAATGATTGTAATATTTATGGTTTTGGTGTGAAAGATCGCTGCCATAACTGCCGCATCGATTCATAATAGGTGTGCGAATCGCGACTAATATCCAAATATAATCACCGAAAACTCATGACATGACCGAGACGTGCATCACATGAACAATACGTCGTCCGACTCGAGATCTTTAAAGTGTTGTTATTGTGTTATGTGTTTGTGTTGTGTCTCTCAGTCTCTCTTCGCTAATGTAATACTCAATAATACTGACGAGTGTTATGACGAGAGCGCACTCACAGCGACAACAAATGTTGCTTTTCTATGACATCACAGCGATAGAGTGTTTATGGCGACGTCGTTGATGTGTGGCCCACACTATAGCTGTGTCTGTTTGGCGTCGATATCGCTAACTATTATTAATTGTTATCGAGAGAGGCGTGCGATTCGTAATCCGATAGTCTGTCATCTGTTTCGCAACCCATTGAGCTGTCACTGACTGAGGCCTGCGTTCACATGCGTGTCCGACAGACGCCGATCGGCCGCTAACCTATTTGGCGGTCAATTGTGACGCAATTATGAGTCTTCCCGATTACGACCAGTGGGCTGAGGATCACCAAAGTTTGCTGATTGTCGTCAAACAAATCGGTTTGTCTGCGCTGCGTCTCACTCGAGGCCATAATTGACTAATGTTTTGCGTGAATGTCTTGCTTTACAGGACCGCAGATCAGTCCCAAACTTTATAATCGCATTTACGAGCGAATCAGCAAATTAGACGAGATTAGCATTAAAGACGCGCAGGGAATGGGTTTCGAGCGAGTGATTCGCGTCCGCTATAAGAGGTCATACAGTATCGAAAACAACGATTGGGGAGACTTTCAGGCGCACCGAAAAGTGTTGGGTCTGATCACTATTGGCAAGTCGTTCAATAGCGGCGAAACGGAATCGCTGTTTGAATTGCATAACACTATACGCGAGACTTATGTGAACACTCTCTACGACTCGCGCTGTTTTGTTGTGAACTCGACGCGAAACTCGACGCGAAACTCGAACGCCAATACGCCGGACAGCGAACAATTCAAACCGTTTCCCACCGATAATATTAAATGCGCGCTCAATGATAGCGAAGAAGTAGACTCGACGAGTAAAGATGTCGGTGTGTCGTCGGTGTGTACGAGCGCTGGCGATGACATTCTCGACGGTTTCGACATAAGCGAGAGATTGCCGTCGTGTCCGTTCGAGCCGATGAGCGACGACCAGCTCGTGACTCACGTCTATATAGAATCATCAGAATCTAGTCCTTCAAGTGATGAGATAACCAATGCTCAGAACGGCTTAACGCCTTCAAGTCTCGATAGTTTATCCAATGCCAGTCCCACTAAACCTTTGTCGCCCACTAATACGACAAGCAATACGATGCCAAACAAATATCTCTCAAACACCGCATTATCGAAGACCCAATTAACTCAATTCGTTTTGTTCAATAATGATCACGAATGCTGTGATCAAATCGAAGACAAACTGAATGAATTTATATCATCATTGTTTTGGGTATTAGAGTCGAAACGACTGGATCGCACTCACGAAAAGCAGGACAAAGTTCCGCTATTAATCGCACCTTTTGAGAAGAAAGATCTGATTGGTTTGGATACCGATACGCGAACATTTCGAAAACGGTGTTTGGGAAGAATGCGCAAACATATCGCCGATCTATCGTTATTGGCTGGACTTCCCAGCGAATCGCTCACTCATTACGCGGCCGCCATCGAACAATTGAGAGCCGTTAGCGATTGGTTATGGTTAGCCTCAGCCTTAGAAGGACAGTGCGTGTCTTCGTTAGCCATTATATATCCTCATAACGCCAAACGACGACATTCATCCAGTCTTCAGCGCAACGCATCGTTACCTCCCGGACATCTTTCTAATAACTCAGCAAATGGAAACGGCAAGACATTTAAGAAGTCACCGACTTCTAGTACTAGAAGTTTGCCCAATGGTTTAGATCCCATTCTTTCTAAAGGTTTAGGAAAAATTTTGTTGTCCGCATCGGATATTTATGAGAAATATAAAGAAGCCGCGTGTCAATACGCAAAAGTAGGTTTATTTTGCTTTAAACAATGCAAAAGTTATAAACTATAAATTTGTTTTTGCAATCTTTCATTTAACAGTATAGAAACGCCGGCATAATAGAATTTGAATGCAGTTTTAAAGCTGCTCGAGTTTTGACTCTACAAGAGAAATATTTAAATGCCTCTGAATTTATACAAAATGCTGTTTTTATAAGCTTCAATCAAACTAATGAGGAACAGGTATGCGCAACATTTTTAATCTTATGAATTATTTATTGATATTGATTTTTGTCGATTTCAGATTAATAGACTCTCAGTGATCGCTGATTTATATGCAAATATTGGATTCAAACGGAAAGCCTCGTTTTATAAGCGCTTCGCCGCATTAAAAGCAGTTTCATTGCATTTGCAAAACCCTGATTGGGAAAAATGCTATTATCTATTGCTTCCGTCTCTCGAAGGCTATGGACTATCGCTCGATCCAATGGAATATCAGAGGAGAGTATCGGAAAATTCAATTGGTTGGCCCGGCATTCATATGCAATTGCTTCAAGAGTTGGTGACCACTTCGATGAAAATGAATAACGAGACGCTCGCAGTGCGTCACTTGAGTTTCTTACTCCACTCGCTCTTTGATCACTTAACGCTCAATCAAAGAAAAGAATTCTCAACCAAATTGCTTTCGCTATCGTCACGCTGTGGAGAAGGATCTCCAATACCACTCAAACTAGAAAACGGCACTGTTATTCCTGCCGTCAACTTAACCAAGTTTCCCACTGTAATCTCATTTAAAGTGCAAAAAATGGTCACCCAATTGCGTCCAATCAAATTGAAAGCGAAACGCAAGCCGAGCGTCGTGACCGCATCCAACCCTCCCTCGCCTTTTATCTTCACTCCGCTTCAATTTAATAGAAGTAACGCCAACACTCCTCGAAAATTTTCCACCGCAGCGTCGATATTGGACTACAAGTGGATTGAAGGAGAATTGTGTCAAATCGTGCTTCAAGTTGACAACTATCTTCCAATTGAACTCAACATAAGCCATATGGCGATCATGACCGATGGGCTGGCGTTCGAGACATATCCAACTACGCTATCGTTAGCCGCAGAATCACTGTCCAACACGATTACCCTCTCTGGTAGGCCGCGAGCCAACGGTAAGCTTGATATTCTCGGCTACACAATACACGCACTCGGCGTCAAAAGCGATTGTCGACTCAAAGAATTACCATTAGCTAAGAAAATAAAGCTTCCGAAATCGTACACAATTGAAGTTATACCTCCATTACCGCTAATGGATGTGATGTGTTCTCTGCCAAAATCGAATCATTTTGCAAATAAAATACTAAACGAAGCCATTCATGTCGCTTATAGCGTCCATATAAACCTCTACGCGGGACAGAATCGCTCGTGTAAAGTGACGCTCGAGAATAATAGTGCTAACAATGAGTTAATCGAATTGATTAATGTTAGTGTGATTTCAAAAATGCCAAAACAAACTGAGAAAATGTTTGCCTGGAATGATGACATTATAAACAACGAATTGCCTCTCGCTTGTGGTAAATCATTTGACTTTGATCTCAATATGACGGCATTCGGAGAGTTTGTAATGGAATTGGAGAACAAACCTAAAACCAGCTCAATCGCCAACAGATCGGCGCCGACGAGCGTGTCGAGCACGCCATTCGGCTCGCATCACAACTCTCCGATGCATAGCGGAGGTGTGAGCGCTACCAAAAAAGCTCAATTATTAGGTTCGACAGCATTGGCCAATTTTATTTCCGATTTGCAAACTAGTAGTAAAAATAAACATCACGGAAAAATTGCTGCAACCAGTCTTAAAGAATATCCTTCTAAAGTAATTTTTTAAACTATATTTTACATTAAACAAAATTTGATTTAATATAGTTATCAATCAAATGTTTTTTTTTGTTGTAGACTAAGAGTCTATAATAATTTTTAGTCTGGAATTCGCAATTTAATATACAATTTTAATCGTTTGCATATAATCTATTATATTTTGATTATATTTTTTGACATTGTTTATGTAATTTTAAGACCTTGAATAACTAATTTTATATTTCAAGTGTAGGATTTTTATTTTATAAATTTTTCTAAAATGTTTATTATTTTTAAAATATCAAAGATCTTAATTATCTATATTCTAAATTAAGGTTTTTAATATTTTTATAATATATTTAAAAACTGATATTTTACTATAAAATGATTTTTAAATTCTTAATATTTTAAGTATTTTTATTTAAATTTTATATTAATTTAATCGAAAAGATTTATATTTAAAACTTGATATAATTTACATAATGAATACAAAACAATTGATAACTTTATTAAACTGAATATAACTTTTTATTTAATATATTTATTAAATAAAAATTAAACTTAATAATTAAACTTATATAATAATGTTTATAAAATTTAATTTTAAAGCGCAGACCATTTTACTGGTATTTTATTTATTGAGTGTTAGAAATTTTAATTCACTAATATAAGACGTTTAGAATTAATTTCATATTTTATAAATTCAAAAATAGCGTTTTTGCATTTTATTAATCCGCAAAAATTATTTAATTCAAAAATTTTTAAATCGCATAATAATAATAATTTAAAATTATATATATAATCAAATTTCATTAATTAATAATTTTGATGTTTAAGACTATAAATACAATCACTACGATTTTATTATTAATAATAATTTACTATTTGAGAAATAATATTAATAATAATAATTGAGAAATAATAATATATAATGATTTATAATGATTTTATAAATTAATTGAATACATAAATATTTATTAGTATTTTTATTTATTCATTTTTAATTATTATAGATTTTAGAAGCATTATTGCAAATAGAATACAGCGGAGGGCCAGGACTGGCAACTGGTTATTGTCGTCAGACCGCTCTTTCATTAACACTCGAAATTCAACCCTCAATTTTAATCACCCATTGGGACGTTATCCCTGCCGATCAGTACGTAATATTCAAATTACTAATTAAATTGTTGAAAATAATTGCATTTGTCTGTATTGGTTCACACATTAGGCCAAATCACTGTTTTCTCGTACTGGACGTATTGAACGCGACCAATCAAGAGATGGAACTCCATTACGCCACTAATAAGGAAATTCTTATAGAGAGTCGCGAAACGTGTCGCATACCAGTGCCGATAGAGCGCTGTCCGTTGACTGACGATATTAGCTGTGATGATAAAGAAAAACATTCGAGTTTGCTGTCACGCTGTAGAGCACATCTTGTTAATCAAGTTAACCTTAATTGGCTTTTGCCAGCTTCTGGTAATAAAGGGGAGGCATCGATCGCTGACATTCCATGGGCTGAAGAGATGCTTAACGCAATTTTGCTTTCGCCCATTCAATTAGGTATTTCTCGCAATTCAATCACCGCTCTATCAAAATATAAATGTCATGTCGTGTGAAGCGTAGTCCATAATGATCACAGCATTAATTAATAATAAATAAATGCAATATAGATGCAGTACACTTTTAATAAAATAATTTAAGTACATCTAAAAATTCTTTTGATAATTTTATTTGTAGCCAAAATTTCTTCAGAAACTGATTTTCATTTTTTCTTATGATTGATAAAAAAACGCTTCTGTAACGCTTGTCGAAAACATTTAAACAATATTTTACCAAATAATTTTAAATCTCATGATATTTTTTTGGTAATTTATTTCTGTTTTAGTCTTAACTGTTGCGCAAATACAAATCTTGTCTATAGAGCAAACTTGAGTGTTTGGCGCTTTATTTCTTTTTGATACAAAATCAATTTTATTGTCTGTCAAAAATTGATAGACAGAATTTGCTTTTTAAGAAATTTGTGCGCTTTTTGTTGTAATTAATTATTAATTTATAGTTTATTATTTGTTGAAATTAATAGCGAGGCATTTCAAATTTAGAAGATTCAAGATTTAATAAATTTTGATGTTTGCTGTAATAAAGTAACATTTCTACTAATTTAATTTATGCATTTACAAAATAATAAAGAATATTTTTAATTTGTTCACAACAATGTTAGTTTCCTCTGTCCAGCTTTATGTTTACTGTCGACTATTATTATGGATTAATAATTGCGATTTCTTATTTTTTTTTCATTACAGAAATTTGCTTAAACGGTCAACCATTCAAAACTGGAAACGAGTTCAATTTCAAAACTGGCGAATTTATTGATATTTCGATAACAATATGCAATTGTTCGGGAAGTTCGTTGACATCATTAAATTTGGCGATTCAATGCTATCAGGATAATCAAAATAATCAGAAAAATTATCGAATGGAAATGAAAAAAGCGTTGACCGGATATGACAAAACATTTATAAATGAGGTATTTATTAATTATATATGCTTTTATATAAGTATTTGATGTTTGAGATGTTGAAGCATCGGAAGAGTCGAACTATAGTACGAGTTGGTTGAGATTAAGTTCGTTATAACTATTAACTATTAATGGAAAGAATGCTGAGAACAGACGTGTATAAAGTTCGAGCTGTGAGTGATTTAATCACAGAATAAAAGTTTTTCTTGTGTGTTAGGCTTCATCTTATATTAAGCAAATGTGATTATAGAGATATCGAAAAATAAATATGCAGTGTTAATAATAATAGAAATAAGAAGAACAAAAATTGATTACTATTTATTAACACTCTTTTTTAATCATGGTATGGAAATAATGTTTAAAATAATTTACAAAATTAAACTTTACAAAAATATTTATAATTTAAGTTATAAATTTAGCTTAAAAGTTAATAAATTCTAATGAAATTGAACAAAATTTCTATTTCATTAAGAATTCACTCAATAAATATGCCCAAATTTATTTTTTTACAAATTATAAAATAATTTTAAATATTTTCGATATTCAAATGAAACATATTCATTGATAGCATTTCTATTCATTATTAGAACCTATTAACTCGAGTTCAGAAATTTCATTAATAATATAATTTATTAGAATATTTTGTATGGAATAAGTCATAAAATTTTTTATGTTTGAAATATGATTTATCAGTATTCAGTATTTTGAAAGTACAAAATATTTTCGATTTGTTATACAAAACTTATATAAATTTTTAATATAAATTCATTCTATAATAATAAAAACAATATACCTATATTTAAATATAGTTTTGAATTAAAATCAGAGTTTAAACTAATTTGACCATTCGATAGTGGGATAATTTTGTTCAATGGTAGGCAAACGTGTGCTTCTTTAGAGTTTTTAGTTTATTTAAATTTTTGTTTAAAAACTTTTGTTATAAAGTGTGTACAAAAAGTTGTTTTTAACAATATTATTCTGCTATATCTTGGTATTGTAAACTGTAGCTTACCTTGTTTTGTGCAGCATATAATAGTGTTTGCTATAAAATTTATAAATGTTTTATATGATATAATTGCCTTAATGTCTGACTTTTGCTTCAAAAAGTATTTAATAACGTGTATTTTTTGCGATAATTTGCAACTTTTTCTTTTGTTGTGCGAGTCCACACATCGCTTGCATAAATGAGATAATTCTCTAAAAAAAACATGCATTAAAAGTACACATAATGTAAGTTTTGACTTTGCAATAATTGAAAACATTGACAAACATAAAATATATATTAAAACACAGTATAGTGTAAAAATTATAATTTGACGTTAATTCACAAATAGCTGTTACAATTTTGAAAAAAATTTACTTTATAATGTCTAGAGAATAAAAATCTTTATGAAAAATAATACTTTTGAAATGAAAGTAAAATTAATAGATCTATTAGAGAATGAAAAACTTGTAATTCATATTCAATAATTTATTGTAGTTTTCTTTTCACGAATCCTTAACATTATCATGTTTGGTAATTTGCAGATTGAGTCAAAGCAGAATTACGTTCACGCGTGCGGATACACGTTTTTCCATAGCGGTGTTTACAAGCTTGACATTCAATGTTCTGGTTATAACGCGAACAGCGACACGAAAGTCAAATACCATAAACAGGGAAACACCGAAAGCGCGTCTATAGGATCGCCGTTTTCGCTATGGAAATGTTCGCCCACTATAGAAATTAATATTGAAGACAGTTTTTAAATGTTATTTTGTTTCTGTTTTTAACTATTGTTATTTTTTATTTACGTAACTTATAATATTTATAAGTTTGAAAGATGTTTAGGCCATTGAAATGATTGTAATAAAATTATACACATCGAAAATAATTAATTGAAAGTAATTTTGTATATATCATAATATTTGCTTTTGCCTGTATATATCTTTAATGTTAATTTATTATTTACTACAAATAAAGTTGAAATTACTATTTTGTTGAAACAAGATTATGAATTTTATGTATTTATTGATTTTAAATTGTACTTGTATTTACTTTAATTTATTTATTCACAATATTAATTGTGACATATTTTTAAAAAATACATCCAACAATGTATTTGATATAAATATGATTTTAAATTATACTCAAAATTAAATCTAAACTTTTAGGACATTAAACTTAAACATTAATATAAATTTGTTAATTTAATTAATAGTTTAATTAACCCGATAAATGGTATAAATATACAGACAAACATGTAGATATAAAGACAAGTCATTATTTATTCAGCAATCATATTCTGTAGTTATAAAAAGTTATAAGTTATTACAATTATTATTGTAAAGTATATACTTTTCAATAACAGTATCATTAATTTTTTGGTTCAATAGAATTGTGAAGAATGAATCGAAACTTTCAATCAGTTTAGTGTCGGTTCTCTCAATAAATTTAAACGTCAATTCTTTTATTTTAGTAAAAGATAAAAAAATAAATTTAATAAAAATAAAATTTATTTTAAAATTATACTAAATATGAAAAATAAATTGAAAATTTCCATTTTTTTCAATCACAAACACATACCTGTTTAAAGTCGAGTTTGAAAATTTCGAAACCATAAACAGAGAACACTCTTATACGAGAAAATCGATTTATCAAAATATAACTTGACTCGAATAATTTTTTAAAGTCAATTTTTATTGTGTTTCTACATTATTGAGCATTCAATTATATCGTATCGCTGGTGAAACAATAATGCGCTTTTGCTCTACAGAGTACTTATAGCACTCTCAATAATATATACTGTTTATGAGTTGATTTTTAAAATTCTCATTTAAAAATGATGTTTGATTTACTCAAGTGTTTCACTTTTTAATACCTTATTTCGAGAATCATAATTTTTGAATTTAATTTGAAACGAAATTTATTAGCAATTCAAAAATGTAACAGCACTCAAAACAGTATATTTGTTTTACTGCAAATGTAATGCATTACTACTTTCCGCGAATAAGAAGAAACACACTGACGGAGAAAAAAAATAAAACTGTATGACAAATAAAAAAAACAGTACACACAGTATGCAACTCGGAAGAAAGTAAATCCCGTGATTTTGGAGGGGCATAAAAGTGCGGTTAAACGTATAAACGCTTTTTAATGCGCTTCTTGAAAGAGATCGCAGTCTAGACACTAGCGGTTGATATCCATCTGAAAGTTTATACGCAAGATTACGACTTTGGAGAATATGATAGACAAGCTATAAAATTGTAAGCGCTTCAAAGAGAAATGAAGACACACTCTTCCGTCATTTTAAACTAGAAATTTTTATATAAATTATTTAATAACAGCGCGTAACACAATGGCGTAATTTGATTAATGAGCCAAATATTATAATAAAAATTTTAATATTAAAATGAGCGGATAAGGAGGAGAGTAACGAATCAAATCATTTCGAGCGCAGGCTTTTATCAAAATTAATAAAATGAAAATTCTATACTAGACCGTGAAGCTTATTTTGAAATAATAAATAATAACAACAAAATAAATAGTGTAAAATAATTTTCTAATGAAAATGGAAAAATTTAAGTTATTTAAAATTTATGGTATTAAATTTGTTTGGCTATCGGGCAAACTTTTTTTTTTGGTTATCTGTGATAACGCGAAAGTAAAACATGTACAAAATTTACGCTCCGATGAACTAACTTTGTTATATTATATTATATTCTTATAGCATATATAAATCGAAACCGGAATGAGCCAAATAATACACCAAATAAATATATTGAAGTGATTATACATATGTATCAATATTCGGATATAAAGTATTTATAGATATATTGTAGTTATAAGTTAAGATAGGATAAAATATAAAGCAGTGTTAGATTTATTCAATATATTTTTAGAAAAGAATTTTTTTTGAAAGAATTTTCTTCCTTATTTCATATTTATAATTTATTTTATTGTAAATAAATTTAGGATAAAATATATTATCATAGAATTATAAATAATGTAAATAAAATAGTATAATAATGTTATCTAATAAAAATAATTTAATACTCACAAAATGTGTGCATAACTTAATCTAAACAAATTAACTGTAATTAATGATAGCGAAAGCTGAAGATCTAGTAAGAATTTTATTTTCAAAAGCCAAACCAACGCAAACGTACTCACGAGCTGAAAATAAATCAGTATTTTAAAAAAGTTAATTAAGTAGAATTCATTTGAAACACTGTTATAAATGAGTTTAAAGGAAGCATTAAAACTAAACTATTCGCGGAAAAAGTTTTAATTAAAATACAAACAAATGCGTAAATTTATAATTTCTTTTTAATCTAAAATTAATATTTAAAATTAAGCCATTAATATTCATATCATATGAAATTACTGTATTAATAGATTGTAATTATATTATATTGCGCTTGAAATCCATTTTTATATCGTTTAATTTTTTATTTTATAATAAAACTCCGAATAATTTCAATGAATCGCCTTTCATTAATAAACTGTAAATTATTATTAGCGTTTAAGTTATGTATTTAATTATTTTATTTTATTTTTAACATTTGATCAAACAATAAATCGTTAAGTTTCGACACACGCTATATTTATTTATTTAACTTGAATTATCACCAGATATCGGACATTATTGCTGAAAAAATATTTAAAAATATGGGTTAAAATAGCTTTAAAAAAAATAATTTTTGGTAAAATGTCAAATAAAATAGACAAAAGTGAGGTTTTAGATAAAAATAATTATATTTTTGTTATTAACAAATAATCTAAAAGTGCATTGATTTGAATAATATGATACATTTTTATGCTTTTGTGAGTAAAACTTTTTTTTAATACTTAACAAATTGTATCCAAAAATGGGGAAAATGTGGATTTAGGTAAGTCGTTAATGTCCGATCTCATGATTATCACACCAATTATATTATACAGTGAGACCTCTGACTTGTGAACTTCAGTACAGGTGAACACAGACTCGAAACAGAAACAAAAAGTGTCGAATTTATTAGAGATAACAAGTTTAATAAACGAGAATATATTTGAAAGCCATTACAGTAAGTTTAAACAAACAAAAATAACATTTTTATCAATTAAGTCTGTATTATAAATAAAATAAATATTCTTAATTCATACTTTATAAAGTGAACTGTACTGAACTGTCTCTATATTTTGCAATCAAATAAAACAATTTATTACACATAAGTGTGTTCACTATTCGGTGCTATACTGTAATTAATTAAAGCTTGAAA